>JANDEH010000141.1:0-37296 GCA_024610705.1 Tetragnatha versicolor
CTTCGTAAATCCATATGACTCACTCAGTATAATCCATAAACTTTTAACATGATCAATATCAATGTTCAAATCCTACCCCATGTGAAGGATCTCATAAAAACTGCATTTAATGTAGGTACTACGCAAAAAAAAGACAACGTCAAAATACAACCCTCCACAAAATAAAAGTCTAGTTACGGACCTATACAATCGGGTTTTTATAATAGTACATAGTATAACCTCGATAGAAACAGAAGGGACCCTAAAAAATTTCGAGGTAGCAAGTTTTCGTAAGAAAACTAAAAATATAGATATCGTATTTATTTCCGCGTATAAGCTGACACTACGCTTTTTATCCGAAAAATTGATCAAAATTTCAAAACCCGACGCTCCCACTTTTTAATCGGAATTTTTTTAGAAAACTCTCGGCTTACTCGCGGTACTTAGTTTCAAAAGAGAAATATTGTTTTTGAGATATAGATACATGATGGTTAAAAAGACAAAGTAGATTTATATGCACATAGTTAAAAAGTTATTAAAAACATACGACCGTTTCGGGGATGCATGGATCCCCTATCGTCAGTGTGATTGAAAAACCCGACCAACACAATATTTATACAAGCACAACAAAAACAAGCGTTTCCAAAGAAACAGTCATTGTGAAACAGTGACTTTCTTTGGCAACGCTTGCTTTTGTTGTGCTTGTATAAATATTGTATTAGTCGGGTTCTTCAATCACACTGACGAAGGGGATCCATGCATCCCCGAAACGGTCGTACGTTTTTAATAAATTTTTAACTACGTGCATATAAATCTACTTTGTCTTTTTTTACCTTTAGTATTTTGCACAGTGTAGATTGAATTTAAATCATTAAAGATACATGATATCAAAGTTTGATATAAAGAGGGTACACTGGTGGCATCCTATATGTCGATCTATATCAACTCTCAAGAGAAACGTGAAGCGACAGAGGAGTTCTCCTTCAACATCTGCTCATCAGGCAGGAAATCGCATCACCCATAAACCAGAACAGCAGATCTCCACATCAGGTGTGCACATGACTCGAGTACACCACACGACGAAGGTAAAAAAAGGTAAACCCCGGAGGTCACGAACTACTACGGGATTCACCACCCAATTACCCTCAGCGGGAGGGGAAGACCCCTCAGAACGAAAACATCGACAAAAAAAAACTATCCCCTCCTCCTTGAAAACAGCTGTGTGCCATTCAGCAGGGATGAAAGAAGTGGACCCACCTTTGTAAAGGTAAGCTGAGTGGATTTTGGAAACCTGTGCGTGTGGTGTTGGTGTGTGCTGCTACGCTTTGTGATATTGTACGCTGGAAAATATCGTATAATATATCTTTATCTCATTCATTTTACATCGAACTCCTGTCCCCTCCTTCTGTATCCTAATACAAATTTTGAAACAACAAAACCTAGGAAGTTAATAGAACCATTAATATAAACGTTAATTGAAACACTGTTTGTCTGGTTACAGTTCACACACAGTAATGTCAGGTGTGTTGAATAGGAAATCATTTTGCCTCATACCTCCCTCCCTATAGTAGCACAGATCATACCTAATACGTCAAGTTTACGAAGTACACAAAATTTGGCCGTGCATGACGTTAATTAGATGTATCTTGAAAGTTTGTGCTGCTTGGGTAAATAACTTTCTAGTCTAGAGTAAATGGATAGTTCTATTAAGTGCATTAAAGTTGCCTTTGATATGAGGGTGGCTCTGTCAGACAAGGTAGGAATACCACTTTACATGCAATCTTATTGTTAAAATCAAGATTAAAACGAAATTTATAATTTAGTCCACCCACCCCAAAAATTTCGATTTTTACCAACACTAAAGATGAATTTATACCTGATTACTGCGTTATTTTTACATCTAAAACCATTTTGCTTGCTAGCCATCAAAGACTAGTCTTCTGAAACTGATGATACAGTTGCGGTTCTTGATCCACAGTTGTAATTATGGGAATAGTTAAAGCAAAAGCGTTAGGTAAAAATAGAAGTAACTACATCACTTCAAAACCTTACATACATTCCAATAATCAAACGATTTATTTTTTAAAGAAAAGTACCCATTACTTCTTTCATGGAATTAATTTCCCCTTCGCAAAAAATTCTAGTTTTAAAACAATTACATAAAAGAGAGAAATCTCAACTTTATTTATCCTGGATTCCTTTACTATTTCAAAAAAATATTTTTGTTTTATGAATACAGAACGCATTCAAAGAAAAAATGGTTTGTACACTCAACCAAAGTTTTAACATTTGCCATCTCTAATTTCTTGACTCAATGGTCCATGAAGAAGTACAGTATCTGGAAAAAAGTTAAACAATTTGTGTTTTCTTTTATCAACTCATCCGAGACAAAATAATTAACCTGTAATATTGTAGTTAACTTGTTTTTGATTTACAAAGAAAGAAACATTTTTGTGCGAAGTGCAAATAGTATTATTACCCAAAGAATGTTTGCTTTCGCCCCACGCTTATGCATTACCAAAAGTTACCATATATCCCTTATCCTCCTACAACTTCTTACCCATAAAGCGATTTCCCGCAAAAATATATCTCCTCTGATACAAATAATGTTTCTCTTGAAATATATTGAGTAAATTTTTAAATATTTTAAAGGTAAATGTTTTTTGAACTTGTATACTTCAGTTCATTATAAAAACGCATTTTTTATCCTGAATTCGGGGCAGTTGTTTATATACATACGCTTATAGGATTCACTCAAAATCTTTCGGAAAAAAACTTCTGCATTCTTAAACAGTCTTAAAGAATATATGATCAAAATTAAATTAAATAAGAATATTAGATTCAAAATCAATATAGGTAAGATATTCAAAAAAAAATTGTCCTCATATTCAAAAAAAATTGTCCTCTTAAGTTTACTGTTACTACAAAAAAATAATACGTACTATTTCCTCCTTTCTTCGTCAGTCATCAATAACGTCAATCAATTTCCTCACCTTTTAAATAGTTTCTTAACTTAATTCTAGGGCTGTCACTTTTGAGAAGCGTCACGGGTTTAGGGACTCTTCACATTGAATCACCTGCTATGTGTTGCGGGTTACAGGAAAATTGGTATAATAATACAAGAACCTTGTAAAAGCAAACTATCCTCAATATTTGTAATAATCTAAATCTGGTAATAGCTTGTTGAGTAAAAATAAAACAAGCGAATTATTGATTTAAAAATTTCTGAGAGCTAATGCTAGGTTCTGTGACTATGGCGAATTTTTCTGGAGTAGGTAAGTTTATAACCATTTTTGAATTCTCAAACCCAATCAATGCGTAAAAATAATATGAAAAGTTAGTGTTGATACAAGGGACGAAGAATAATTTAGAACAAGATTATTTGCTCGAGAAAATAACAATTTTATAACATTTATCATTTAAAGATAACAAGAAGTTTAGTACATGACATTCCAAGAAAAAAAATTACGATTCAAACTAATTTTTTCAAATATTAAGAAAAAGAATTAAGAGTGTAAATGAATGTAAATAATAATGAATATTGAATGAGGTTTTTTGTAAGTTATGCATTAATTTAGGAAAATAATTCTGCGTTTCTACTTAGAAATGTTGAAAAAAAGGTATAAATTCCTTCAGTCTACAACTGAAAGGTGCAAGCATCCCTGTGCATACGAGAACTAGTCAAATATTCAAAACAATTTAAGAGCTGGAAGTATACATCTCAACCCTATCATAGAAAGATAAAAGGGAAATATCGACACTAGAAATAAAACTATCCCCTTTTTTGAAACAGTCCAAAAAGTCCTATTCCTTTGACTCTCTCAAACATAAAAACATTTTTTTTAAAATATCTCCTTTACCCAAAACATCCATTATAGACCCAACCTTTCTGGAAGGTGCATAGACATCACCTTTGCACAATGTCGCCCCAGGTGGTGAGGGCATCGCGCTTTCTCTCTCCGTGAATTACAGGGCTCGGCTCCGCCTAGCGCGGGTTCGGACCTTTGTCCGGATGCAAAAGATGGGGGAGAACGGTCCGTGGGACTCAATGCTTTTTGTAAATTGATTTGGTTGCTTTTGGTCCTTGCCTGGCTGCCTTTGTAAGATATATTTTTTGTGGAAGGTCATTTATTGTGTCGAAAATAGCGGAAAGGCTATGACCATTTTAAGAGCAAGCATTTTCAATGAACTTTAAAGCTTCGACATTTAAACCTAAGATTACAATTATTTGCTTCGATAGATTGATTTATAAATAAATCAGATGTAACTTCTTTAGATTGTAATAATATAATAAGTAAATGAAACACATTTTGGTCCAAATTATTATTTTCGAGAATTTAGTTTTTTTATAATAGAAGATATCTTTTTTTGTTCTAATTTTTGGACAGAACAGCATACCTAAATTACAGTCTAAGATGCAGAGTTTCGTAACAAGGCTAATACGCCGGCAGATGTTTCTACTTATAAAAACCTACTAACTCATGAAATTTCATCTAAAATAAATTAACACGAAGTCAATAGTCCAAAAAAAAGAATATTTGGTTAACTAACGAAAACATGTCCTTTTAGAGGTTGATTTAAAATATTATAGAGCTATTTTCTAAGAATTCTATAAAATGTATGTTTTACTAGAGTATCCCCTTTGGTAACCCTTGAAATTTCCTCTCTATGTGAGAACTCACGCTTTTAAATATTTTCTCCACCATGAGAAAATTGAGCGCCTCATGGAAAAAGTAGTTGTAATGAATAGATTCAGTTTATAGTTTTTCAATAGCTATGCTCTCTGAAATAAATCTTCTATACGGACAATGTGATTAATCCGGACATTATTCATAATGCCCGTCGTATTTTGTCCAAAGTGATAAAAATACTCATTGATTAATGCCTTTGAATTTATAACATTGCCTTCCTCATTTAGGGTGATATATTAATAATGCCCGGTTTATTAATTTGCCATTAAAAAACTTGGTGATGAGAGTTATTAAATATTAAAATGAAAGTAAGCAGTGTGAAATACGGTTTAAATCACAAGAAGTTTTCTCCTATTATATTTAACTTTAATTTCCTGTTCGAATAAAATCCTCCTCAACGAAAATTGACTTCTTCATCAAAGCCTACATCAAAATCACAAATGCATATGTTTTTACGATGAATTGATTAGATCGGTCTTACTACTCGTGTCCGATGAAAACTCAGACGATACGTCTCCCATTTCTTAAAGAATCCATCCTTGAGACAGTCCCATGTCTGTCTAGGGACGAAGAACCCTAATTATCCCAATTCTATGCAAATGCATGTATCTTCCGCCTTCTTTCACACTGCAGACGTATTACAAATCTCCCTGTTATTCTTATTATTTCTTTATTATCACTTCGTATATCAAATGAAGGGAGTCCAATGAATCGATCTTGTTGGAATAGATCGACCTTGCTTTCTTTTCACACATGGGAGACAGAGACGTATGTTTGTATTTGCATAGGAAAAATGATGGGACACTACAACCTTTTGTTTCAGAAGTGGCCGTGACTATTGGGAGAGACGACCTACGAAAAATGTCTTTAAAGCTGTGAATATGTCATTAATTTCGGTCAAAAACTTGTTAATGGCAATATGGGTTCGAGTAAAACAATTTACATATTTATATTCTTGACTTAACCAGGCGCCGATCCAGCACAGCTTCAATGGGGGCACTTTTCCAGATTATCACCTTTACCAATTACCATTTTACAAAAAGTCAAAATGTTGGGGATTTTCCAAAAAGTATCACACAATTTCCACTTGTGGTACCCGCTGTGGAGTATAGGGGTCCTCCCCCAGAAAAATTTAGAAATTTGACAAAAAAAGTAAGGTTTTAACTCATTTTGAGAACCTTTTTGGGTTAAAAGGGGGCACTGTCTAAAGTGCCCTCCCTTGGACTTCACTCACAATTAGTGATGGGCAAAATCGATAATTTTAGGTATCGAATACTTTGGTATCGAATACTTATAGGTATCGAATACTTTGGTATCGAATACTTATAGGTATCGAATACTTTGGTATCGAATACTTATAGGTATCGAGTACTTTTAGGTATCGAATACTTTTTTTCAATGTCGGGAAATGAACCTGAAGGGACAATTTTTTTAGGGCCTATCCATAATCAGACTAATATTCAAAAAACTGAAAGCGATCCATCAAAAAGCCCCGTAGCTACGGGCCTGGAGGTGGATAGAGGCGAAGGATTTGGCGGGGGAAAAACCTAGCCGCGTCAAATTTCTCTCGCGGATGATAACGACTTGGGTTTGAGCGTTGCAAAATGAAAACGGAAACAGGCTGCGTTTGATCTACAGTAGGTATTATAAAGATTACTTCATTGAAAAATTTAAAACGAAATATGTCAATAAAGTATCGATACTTTTGTGGGTATCGAATACACTCGATACCTATAGGTATCGAGTACTTAAGTATTTGGTATCGATACCTGCCCATCACTACTCACAATATTCAAGGTCCTAATGACATCCATCAATTGAAACATTGGCCAAATATTCAAGCATCACTATTGATTTGACTTTACTTTTAGCTTACTGTTTACTAGCTTTACCTTGTATTGTACCTCAAAATTGAGTACCTGGTATTGAGGGGAAAGTATTGTACCTCGGACCTAGCTTTTCGGTCCTACACCGTATTTAGCTAAACTTATTTAGTTTGACAGTATGGCAACACTTTACACATGGAGTTAGGATAATCAAAGCCAGAGATCTCAGTGTAGCTAAATTTTTTTAAGAAAGTCCCCAGTTTTTGAGACAATATACAGGGTGTCCCAAAAAAGACCAACACATTTTAAAAATCAATAACTAATAACTCGAAAACTAAAAAAGATAAACAGACACGGTTTGGTACATCCTACTCCTGGGAGTCTTAGGTTGAAAACTGATTTCTCTTGTCAAAAGTAAAATTCTGTTCTGTTACTCCGAAGGGTGAAAATGACCAAAAAGAGCAGATTGGCGTTAACCAGTGGTGACGATGTGATATAAGGGGTCTGATGTTTAAGATCAAAGTTATAGATCTCTTTTAACATACAGAACGAGTGCTTTCTCACATCAGCAAAATAACTTGTGACGGTATGGGGTCAATTCATCGCCAGAGGGCGTTAGTATGGATTATCACGTGATATCCACAAAACAATGCAACTGATACTGTGGGCCGAATGCAGCAACGTTCTGCGACGTGCTAAAGAACCGTATTTCCCCTAATAATGATCGCCCAAGAACGCCTGCCGGAGGTGGCGTTCTACGACGATCGGGGCGGATCGGGGTATCGTTATCCTCCTGATTGGTTGAACGCGCAGAGCGCGGGAAAGGCTGGGTACAATCAAATGCACGTGGTTTAATGACGTAGTTCGTGACGTTCTTGAAAACCAATCAGCGGCATGCTGGAAACATGACTCAGGACAACGATAGTTGAGTTGTTTGGAAGTAGGATTTGACCGGTCCCAAAATCGCCGCAGAACGTAGCTGCATCCGGCCCTATGCTGCTAGTAATGCATTCACTAGTAACCAAAGCTAGAAATGTAGCTATCATGTGATCGCTGACGTCACGTGAATTGAGTCCATTGGAAAATGAAAGGGTCAAAACATCCTGATTTAAATTCATCGTCATTAACCACAATCCTATTGGCCCGATTCCTTAAATAACTACATACAGCCTCAAACCAGAATAAGTATACCCCTCCAATATTACGCAACTTCAGCCAACGGCCCAAGAACACCTCAAGAACAAGATCCAGCCGAAGAAGAGAAGAAAGAGGAGTTCTTCAGCACGGTAGGCAGACAAATTTGGGGGCAGATGTCCTTGGTTACCAAATGCACTCTTCGGGGTCAGCCATTTGATGCCCTTGCTCCTTGTTTACTTAAGAGGTTCCATTATGGAACGTGTAATTTCGTTCCTTGCGCCACATTTGATATCATTAAGTTTTTTCGCTCGTGCTGTTTTTTTTTCTCTCGTTCGATCGAGGTGTCGTGGGGGTTAGTGGAACTTGAGGAAGGTGCGCCGGTGGTTTGCTTGTGTGGAGAAAGAAAGTGAAAGCGGATGCAGTGGTGGTGAGGTTGGTTGATGTGAGTGATGATGGGGTGAAAGGAGAACGTTGAAAGTTGTGTGAGTGATGCTGAGGAATTAATTTGGGATTTTTTTTTGTTTGTTTTTGTGAGGGAGGATTTGGGGAAACACAGAAGCGTTTGTATGAATTTGTTAATTTTGGGGTGTTTTTTAAAAAATTCTATATGTGCTGAACGTGAGAAGGGGTGTATATGTATAGTCAGGAGCGGATCCAGGTTGGACTTCTGGGGGGCACCAGAATTTTTAAAACATCTCCAGCAGAAGAAACTGCGATGTTTTTGAAAATATTGAAGGATAATGCACTTTTTGGTCATAAAGCTACAATTACAATCGGTATTAAAGCATTTAAAAATACCGTTTTTTTCTGTTAGAAATTATCTTTAGATGTTATATTATACAATGAACCTTTCTGGGGGGCAGGTTCCCCCGTGCCAGGGGGTATCCAGAATCCGCTACTGTATAGTATATCCTTGCTAAACACTACCAAGTATTGGAGGAAATTTTTTTGTAAAGTCACCACTAAATAGTTGATAAATAAAATTTCGTACTATATTAAAAGTCCAGAAAATCTAAGATACCGCAGATTCCCTAAAACAATCTTCTACACTACAGGGATGGAGCTTAAAAAAATATTGATTTAAATTGGAGTGCCTTAGTTCTAATTGAAGAAAGGAACTTATAAGAAACAGATTCTTATAACCGGCCTTAAAGGAAAAAATTAAGAAGGTAAATATGGTAACTTATATCAAGCATAAATGACATCATCTACTTTTCTTCATGCACCAACAGTAAAATACAGGGATTTTTGAAAAAAATAATAATTTCTTCCTGTGCTTTGTTGCCATAATTTAGATTATATTCAATCAACGCATTGCATCCCGTGTTCCAGAGAAAGCTAAACAAAATACCAACTTGACTAAATGTTTTTACTTTTACTCTACTATGAAATACTGACTATATACGAAGGTCATCTTAAATACATCATTAGTCGGTATTCAATGAGCGTGAAACTCCTTTACTATATTTTTACACTAGTAATTAACATGCGTTAATAGATTTTGTACTGTCCACAGACAATAAAATTCGGTTGGGGATGAGTATGCGGCCTATTTTGGGTCTCCGAAGACAATGGTGTTGAAAGGAAAACAACCCAAACAATCGTCAACAAACCACTGATTGAAGTTTACCATTGTCATCGTGTTCCACTCTCATGATTTTACGAGCAGATGAAAGTATTTTACGCCTGTTAGCTTTAAGTGCCATTTTAACGATAACACCGATAACACCTTGGAAGTTTAAATAGATTCGCCTAGTGGCTTAAGTCAGGGTTTCTTGATAGATAGTCAAGTCGTGAATGAACCAAACATTTAGTTTTGCGTTAGTTGAGTAACTGGAAAAGATAAAAGTACAATGGGAAGGTTTTGAATAAAATGTTTGAATTAGGGTGCATTTTAGTAAATAATCTCTGTTATAAGTTTATATCATTGAATAATGGTTAGTTTCAAAATTTGATAATTTCATTCTAACAAATCCAATATAATTACTGAATATATTATATCAATATAATATACTGAATATTCGACAGCTTATTTCTTTGAAGTTATCAGGGGTTGCGTCGCTTAAAAGCTTAAGAAGAAAGGTGAATCTCTATTAAACGGGGTACACGGAATAAAATCGTGCCGAGTACGCTAAATTTTCTCAGAGTGTTGCCCAAGAAACTCAAAACCAGAATCAAGTACTTTCACATTTAATAATTTATAGCATTGGCAACATGAACGATTTGGTGACAATCTGCTGAACCCTGCTTATTTGGTAATCTTTATGAACTCCATAGCCCTTATCATAAAAAATATCTTAAGCAACATTTACACTCTAAAATCTAATACTAATTAAACAAAAAAATACTTAAAAATAGCTAAACACGGTATTAAAATTGACAACAACCCTTACACTCGATTTAATTCAAGTTTATTCATCCCTGCTCTAAGTGTTACCATCAAACCATTCAACCAGAACAAAATAACCATTCCTTAAGATGCATATCGTCGACTACTACAATAACCGATAAATTGATTACTCAACTATCAGGTAAATTATGTAAAGGATTTTGCAATCTCCACATCTTATCTAAACCGGTATAAATCCCCAACCACTGGTCATCAGCAAAGGAGATAACCAAAAACACCCTAAAACTATTAGATCCGCCAAGCCATGCACCAAATCGGAATATACGATCGAGTTTGGTTTAAGAAAGTATCCTTCCAGTTTCTTTTTTTCCACCCCTCGTGAGAAAGGATGCACTTAATAGCCCCCTCTGCAAAATCTTGGCCGGATTTTCGCTTGGCCAGTTCACGTCGTCGTATATGCCACCTGTCATACACACTCCCACTACTACGACACGCTTACAGTTCACGGGTAGTTGAAGACGCGGAAAACCATTTCCTTCAGATGGTGTGATTCGTTTCCTGCAAATAATTTCTCTTTGAAAGGTATCAGCAGACTACCTGAAGGGTGTCACAGGTTTGTAAACACACCAAGGTCGCCTGGCGTTTGCCGGTGTTGGGGATGGTTTTTGTTTCGATTCACGAGGATGATGATGATAGCCTTGTAGAGTGATGTGAAATACTATACCGCGTGTTATTGTTTTGGGGGAAAGTGAATTTAATAGTAGTACATACTACAAAGTATCCGTGATATCTCGAAATCGAAGGTATCGAGATAGCAGGGTTTCTCATTATAAAATTGATTGATAATTAAAGGAGAAACATATTTTTTTGAGATGTATAGGTATTTGAGTTATCAATTGAGTTCTAGATAACGAGGGTACACTGTAATATTCTCTTAAGGATCTTCCTATTCATTCATTTACGCATTTAAAAGAATATTGGTGATTCGATAAGCTATGGCCGTTTCACATTAAACGACCAGAGAATTTGCTTTTGAAGGAAAAAACTGCTTATTTAGAGTTTTAGACCAAACATCAGTTTCCCACTTTACTGTAATACTTTTTTAAAATGATGTCAGAGGGGGGTTTCCATGTGCTTTTTAAGAATGTGGAAAATATTAGGGGAAGGCTATGTAGAAAAAAATATCATGTATAGCGTGAGGTTAAAAAAACATCCAAAATAAAAATAGTTTATTATATATTATTTATTTATATTATTACGTTTTCGACAATTCCTTAACTAAGCCATGAAATTTGAAATTTCGAATTTGCCCACAGTATCCTCTATAATTTATTTTTGGGGACTGTACTCATCACATAATCAGTTGAGAATTGTTCTTGCAAAAGGTAAACACAATTTTTTATTTAAATAAGGTGCTTGATAAGCTAAAAGGACAAAAAAGTAATTTTCTACTAAAATAACTTATTGTGGCGATTTTTTTTGCTTTTAAACTCACATCAGTACCTGAATCAATTTAATAATAAAACATTGTTAGTTCGGATGCCGGGTACTATACTAGACAGCAACTTAAGTTGAACCTACTACGCCACCAGCAAACCAAGTAGTTCCCATCGCGGTGTCTGAAATTCGAGTTAAACAAAGAACGTCCATTTTAAAATATGATTATTTTTTTAAAGCCATGTATAAATATTGTCTTTTTTATCGCAATTCGCGTATCGAAATTCCTCCTATCAACCAAACAGGCTTTGTGTTTATTCACTTTCTCCTTCCGCGTAGTGTGATGTACTGGGTTCAGGAAACGTTGTTGTAAAGTTTTTATCTCTTAGCCATGCTCTTAGCAAATTTTTGTAGTCCAGAATGATGATGAACAATTATAAGGCTAGAAAAAAATCAAAGGGTTCAGTTGTTAACTCGCGTTTCTGGGGCCTCTACCTATTTATTAAATGCTTCGAATTTTTCCAGGAACATAGGAGGGTCTCCCCTTTTTTATTTGATGGATGATAACGAATCCCTGTCAGAAATTTGTCTCGTCCAATAAAATGATTGATCAGCATTTCAACCCTTTTGAAGGAGGAGACCCAATGCATCTTGCTCGAAATAGGAGCCAGCTCATTAAAATACCTTAAAAGATTACGTCCCGGTTTTAAAGTAGTTTCTGGGGCGTTTTGTGATTAATTCGAAGGCTGTAATTACGGTCGGATTTGAATTTTTCGCTGACTTTTCGGAGGTACGTTGGCAATTATTGAGCGGTCATAATATCCGATGGACTCTGGATTAAATTGAGGTCCAGAGAGATTTGATTTCATCATGGCGAACTAGCGGATGCAAATTATAGTTTCTGGATGTGTGCTACTAAATGGCTTTACTCAATTTGTCTGGCCACCTATTTAATTATTTTGAAATTAATTATTTGAATCGTTTTGCAGAAGATGCAATGCAGGTTATTTCTTTTTGATATTCTGTTAATAAATTGAATGCTGACTTTGAATTACTTCTATATTAAATTTAGTGATTGCTTTTGTTCATTTTCAATAGTGGGGACGAAATAGTCTAGAAGAAGGAGATCCTGCTGTATTGTACAAAAGTTTTAATCCTCTTCAGTACTACAACAGAGTAATTTGTCAGGACTTTTAAGGAACGGTATCCCGTTGTGATTTATTATTAAGGCCAAAAATATTCAGATTTTTTTACGTTTTTTTAGGCTTAATTAAAAGACACGGAAAAGTTTAATAAGTTTTATCCCCCAAGATTGCTGTCCCATAATGCTTATTTTAAAGACAATTAGGCCCTAACTACTTAAAAAATAAGCATTATTTAAATAATATTGAATATATTAATATATAATAATTATGAATATTTTATTATATTAATATATGTTGAATAACTCCCTAAGTATTAGGGAGTTATTCATTGCTAGGCCAATCATGCCACTTCAATCAAATAATTTCAAACTGACAATCCCTCGTTTAAAAAGTTCTCAAAAACTAATCTAATATCAATGCTTTTAGCATTCTTTGAGTAATATGGTTTTGAATGATGCAACTGAAACATTAAAATGAAATATTTCGTTTTATAGGAATAAGAAGTGATACCTAAAATGTCCGATTTTATTTTCAACGTGCCTTATAAGTTTATAAAAAATTGGTTTTTGATATTATAGACAATTCAACAAAAGAAACAAAATTATCAATTAGAACTTACGAGCTTTTATTATGGAAAAATATTTTTCATAGCATCGCGCCCAGATTGTTGAACTCGCGGTGTTTCTTAATGTTATCAACTTCCCACAAAAATGATTCCCAAGTTTTAGTATTCTACTCGCATTTTCCATAATTACGTCATTATTTCTCTGATAAGCACATAGTTCCAGTTTTCCCACTTCTCTTCAAAGCTTTCAAAATTATGGAAAAAAAAATTTAATTATCTTTCCACTTGAATACATATTTGACTATTTTTTTAACAGGGAATGGCCTGTAAAAATTTAACTTTACGGGGATTGGGGGAAAATGTTACAATTTATTATTCAGAAAATAAGAAGAAAGGAATATAAAATTTCCGATTTCTTAACACAGGGGTATTTTTTCCAATTTTTTACAAACAAACTTTTTAAGTTCTTTTTAATAATTACTATTGAGATTTTCTTAGGTCAACAATTTATGAAACGTCCTTGATTTATATGTCCATTACATTATCAATATCCGTGATTATTTATTTGATTGTATTATTTTACAAGCAAATAAATTTTAAGTATTAACATTTAAAAAATGTATGTATTTTACTCACCAGTAAATATATTAAAAAATTTTAAAATAAAGAGCGTTAATTTTAACGTTGGTTACAAGTACAAGTTTGTTGATGAGAGTTCTTTATAAACAACGACGTGAAAATTCATGGAGTTGGTGTATTCTTTTAACTGTCAAGATCTCAGCTTCACCCCACGTAATTAAAAACTTACTTTACGTTAAGTTACTGTACGTGGGTTTCAAATAATTTCAAAATTTTTTACCGTGGTCCAGGGAAAAAAAGGTACTATTTTTGAATTCATTTTTGAGAACTATTAAATTAAATTATGTTGTTGTTGCTAATCTTCACGATCTAGCAACAGCTAGATCTGATCTATGAGTAGATCTGATCCATGCACTCATGCAAAGTCAATAACCAGAAGTGGAGATGTAAATTAAATTATTAAAAGCTTTATAGTGTAAAGGGGGTCTGGGGGTTTCCCCCAGGGAAATTTGACCCCTAAAATGAAGGCCATGTGAATTCTTTTTGTATCGAATACATAAGTAAAAGTGTTCATCGTTCTGTTAAGGCCGTGTTCAAGGTGATTGTAAAAATGAAATCTTTTAACCCCACATGCGGGGTTCATCATCAGCCAAGAATAAAAAATTTCTTCCCACT
Organism: Tetragnatha versicolor; assembly: GCA_024610705.1. NCBI lineage: Eukaryota > Metazoa > Arthropoda > Arachnida > Araneae > Tetragnathidae > Tetragnatha > Tetragnatha versicolor. Next base: position 14,385 of record JANDEH010000141.1, read on the forward strand.
GAAGGTAGAATGTCGTTTAAAGCTGAAGAAAGATGAATGACAGAGACATCAATACCCCATTCAAAGTAGAATAAATGAGACATTATTCTACTTTCTTCATCTTCAAACGGCAATCTACCTTCGGTGGGGAAGAAATTTTTATTCCTGGCCGATGATGACCCCCGAAGGCAGGGTTGAAACATTCCATTTTTACAAGGCCGTGGAAGCCTTCTTCATTTCCTCCTGACATATATTATTAATTCTCAAAATATTTTGGTGTTCCGAGAAATTACCTCACGCAGTTCGAATGGGGGCCGCGGTCCACCAATCCTTGCCCTTAACTATGTTTAAGATTTAAGCGTAAGCGTATTTGTTCGTAAATCAAAAACTATTAAGACTTATTCTCTCTGTGCCATTCTAATTATCAAAACCCAAGAGAACTATTTTAAGGGTACATAATGTTTTACTCCAATGATAGTAATTAAAAATAATAAAAAGTAATGGAATGAAGTAATTTAAAAAATTAAAACAGACCATATAACAATATGAGTAATTCATTCGATACGAAAGACATTATTCCGTAGTAGAGAAACCGTTACACCATCAAAACAAGAAGTCTTACCTTCAATCGGTCATCCCAACCGATGTTCTTGAACACATCTGTCATCCACAGGGTGTCGAGTCGAGACAATTTAAACCATTGTCACATAATCTATGCTCTGTCACATCAACAATTCATGGAACTGTCCGATCACTCTGGCAGATAAGCGATTAATTATTGTAAATCCAAATAGCGCTGTCAGATTCCTATTGTAAATCCAATCAGAGATGCCACTACGAGTTTGCCAATTGACAGGTCTTTTTAGTTGTTATGTTATTTCACTGAATCTTTCTTTCATTGGCTGGGGAAAAACGCCACAAATTTACTATTGAAAATTCTTAATGATGTCTCTGAGTGTTATGAAAATGGAATTATATACAGAGATTCGCTAGGGAGTTAATAATTATTCATTCCACGTCCAAGTAAATATCTTTCGAATTTTTCCCCCGCACACTTAAATATCCGTTCCACGAGGTATCGAACAATATCCAAACACGATTATCTTCTTATTCACTTCATGCCGTCCGTCAAAGTGCAAACGATTTTCAAATAAAAATAGAATTATAAACACAGATTCACTGGGGAGTTACAGGGAATAATTATTCATTCCTCGTCCAAAAATAAATGTCTTTTGAATTTTTCCCACACACATTAATATCCGTTCAGTCGAGAAAACGTGCCACGAACAATATCCAAACGCGATTCTCTTCTTATTCACTCCACGCCGTCCGTCATAGTGCAAACGATTTTCGAATAAAAATAATTCACAAAACAGAGGAGGAGGGGGAGGATTCAGACGATAATGGATCGTGAGGAGCGAGCGCACAGCGAGCGCAGACGATAGTTTCTGGGAGCTCTTCTCAACTCAACATGTTCTCGATGTGGAACGGAACGAGAGAAGAAAACATTCGGGTGGGGTCGCGGTGAAGGGGGATGAGGAGAGTCACGTGACTCGAGGTGGGCTTGCCAATGAGAACGTCCGGCTCCCCCTTAGGGGGGATGACACGGGTGCTACCTGCCGAGTCCCCCCCGGTTCGGATCGTTTGGTCGGTGTTTTTATTTTTTATTTTCAATAAGTGGTTTCGGATTGTTTCCAGCAGTCAGAAAGATGAGGGATTTCACATGTAGAGTATAAGAGTGATATGAGGAGGGTTTGAGAGGGGGATCTTATCGATAGTCTGAAATTGATAATATACAAATATTGGGATGTATTATTCATTTCATTGCTAACCCCTTCAGTAGGAAGTATAATAATATTTGCTTGTATTTTATAATTTTTTAAGGTAAATATATTGTGCATATCAATTTTGTTAGTTTCAGAGTTTGTAATTGATAATTATGGAGACATAGAAAAAAAAATCAACGTCGAATCAAAACTTTTTATCTGTCCCTTTTAAAAGTCAGACTGAGTGTTCCATTAAAAGCGCGTCACCGGTTGGGGTTCAGAAGAGAAAATTCGTTTTTATCTTTACTGGTGATCACTGTTTTGATTATAACCATTTTTTTTTCGTTACAGTATTTTATTAATTTTATCTAGCAGTAGATTGCTTATTGATTTACATTAATCACCAGGAGATACTGCATGTGCACACAGCAAAGCCGAAATCAAGCATAGTACAGGAAAACAACAAAACAATAAAAAGAGCAAAAGAAAAATAAATACTAATGTAAATAATAGAACTCAAATTTGAATAAAATTTAAAATCCGTCAGCCAGGAAGTCTTATAACTGCTCTCTAACTTCCCAATATATATTATTAGTCGTTAATAATTCCAGTGACCGCTGGACATACCCTACAACAGTGTTTCCCAACGTTGAGAAACATGAGAACACGATTCACATGAGTGATTCACTCAGGATGAAGATTGAAAGTGAAACAGTGAGAATGAGTCTTCAAATGTTTGTTAATTATCGATTTTAAACCCTGCTCTTAAGTATGTTATTAAATCCCTATTGAACGTAATATCCACCTGGTCTTGCATATTATAAAAAGCAGCAGATTCAGCTAATCGCATTTTTGAACTTTTCATTTAAGATTTGAATTTTTATGTACTTTTTGATAGAATTTCATGGATAATAATTGACCTCAAATGGTTTTGATGCCTAAAAATATTTTAAATTTCAATTTAAAATCATTTATTTGTAATCACTTTTTTAAAATTCACCAGTTTTAAAACACGTTTTATTTAGATAATATGTTAACCTTCTGTTACACATATGCTTCATGGGTCGAGATGCATTTTAGAAAACCGCAGGTTCCTGCGTGTTTACGTATTTTGAAGGAATATGATGGAAGTTTTTTTTATAGTGGACTTACGGAATACCTTAATTCAAAATCGTGTGCCGTAGATGATGCAAAGTTTCTCCTGTTACTTAGAACTTCTAATTTAAAAACATGTTAAACAATATTGGATATAATTCAAAGTTTTTTCCACACATTTTGAATTTATTACTGGGGTTTGAATTTAAAGATCACACTTGATCACCAAAACCTGATTCGATGATAAAACTGAGCAAAATCGTAAAAATCGAGTCAGGTTTCAGGCAATAAATTCAATAATTTCGAGTCTTATTGGTTTCGATCCAAAGTCATGATTACTTTTGAGTGGGATACGGTTTTACTCTGATAATAATCATTAACTCAATGAATGAAAAGGTCAAGAATCACTGTATTTAGAGTAGGTGAGGGCAGAGCCCTACAATTTTCAGTATTTTAAACATTGTGGTCGATAGGGTGGTAGATAATCCCGAAATTTCAATCAGAGGTGTTAGATTGAGAGCTTACCTTGCTTAAAAAACATATTTAAGCATTACTTAAGCATAATAAGTGTTCAAATTACGTTAATTAAGGTTAATTTTACGGTTAATTGGATAAATAATTCATATTTTTTGTTCATATTCATGTTACAGTGTGATTCCGATCACTTTTGCAGCACTTAAGAAGGTAGAAGATGTTTTTGAGGCTTTAAAACAGTTTTCTACCATGCTTTTACTATGAAGACTAAACACTGGGGCATTCGTGCCCGTTTTTAATAATAATAATAATAATAATAATGATGATGATGATGATGATGATGATGATGATGATGATGATGATGATGATGATGATGATGATGATGATGATGATGATGATGATGATGATGATGATGATGATGATGATGATGATGATGATGATGATGATGATGATGATGATGATGATGATGATGATGATGATGATGATGATGATGATGATGATGATGATGATGATGATAATAATAATAATAATAATAATAATAATAATAATAATAATAATAATAATAATAATAATAATAATAATAATAATAATAATAATAATAATAATAATAATAATGATAATGATAATGATAATAATAGTAATAGTAATAGTAACAGTAACAATAACAATAATAATAATAATCTTTATTAACATGGAAAGAACAGAAATTAAGTACATATTAGTAGCCAAGGGGATAAATTTAGAAATCTCGTTCAGGCGACCTAAAATTAAAATCTTACATGAATAGACTAGAAAAGAAGGAAAAACCAAAAAAAAATTAATAAATTAGAAATTAGCAAAAAGCTGGACAAAATTGAAATGATTTGCTTCAAATGAGGTGAAAATACAGATCCAGATCGTCGATATATATTAAGAAATTCAATAAATTTCGTTTAAAAGAAGATAAATTACACTGGCACACAAAAAAAGAAGTGGAATGTACTTTGGACCGGACCTACCTACCGACATGTTTTTCGACCCGCTGAATCTGAATTTCAAGTCCGTTTGGCCCGGTCACCCTCCAGTTTTGAGTAAAATGCAAAAAACCTCAAAAAAAGGCCAAAAATTGCAAAAAACTGCAGTCACAGCAATGAAAAAATTTTTGTGGACCCGGATCACGTACGATTTTGTGTATTCCGAATAACTAAATCTAAATCTAAAAGTTAATTAGCCCGGTGAGCCGTCCAAATTTGAAAAGAAAACCGAAATGAACCATGAAGTTAGTCACCAGTTGAAGTTTTTGAGAAAAGTTTGTAAGTATGTTAATTAACCATACTTCTAAACTTTTCTCAAAAACTTCAACTGGTGACTAACTTCATGGTTCATTTTCATTCTTTCATGGTTCATTTCGGGTTTTTTTTTCAAATTTGGACGGCTCACCGGGCTAATTAACTTTTAGAAAATTTTTTCATTGCTGTGACTGCAGTTTTTTGCAATTTTAGGCCTTTTTTGAGTATTTTTGCATTTTCTCAAAACTGGAATGTGACCGGGCCAAACGGACTTGAAATTCATATTCAGCGGGTCGATATACATGTCGGTAGGTAGGTCCGGTCCAAAGTACATTCCACTCCTTTTTTTTTGTGTGCCGGTGTTATTAATGCTAATTAAGTTTAGAGACAAATATCTATGGCGAAAAATATAAAGTATGATACGGAGTATGCATTATGTCGAAATGGGAGTCAATTAAGGGATCTAAAATTATTAGGACTGATTTGAGTATTTAGAATTTTAAATATTTTGTTCTGGATTGAAATTATTGGTTGAAGATTGGATCTATATTCACCACCCCAAATGATAACACCATAATTAATTAAGGAATAAAACCAAGAATAATAAATAGTTTTAAGAAAGACATACGAATATTATTTTTGAGGTGGTAAAATTTACATAAAGCAAAACGCAATTTTTTACCAGCTCTTTGATATGAGTTTTGCATTTTAAATTTAAATCTATAATTAAGCCTAAATATTTTATACTATGAACTTGTTCTAGTGTTTCACAATCGCAATTAAAATAACTATGACAGAGATCGGAATGAAATTTAATATTAAGATTACTTGATGTCAGTATAAGATTAAAATAAATGTATTTAGTCTTGTTTGAATTTAGAGTTAAGTCATTTATAGAAAACCATTTTCTGATTTCTATAAGGTCAGTTTCAATTTGTGATTGAAGTTCCAAAAGGTTTTCACAGGAATAGAGAAACACTGAGTCATCGGCATAAGTTATAATTTCACCAAAAAGTTTCAATTTACAGAAGACGTTAATAAAAATTAAGAACAAAAGGGGGCCCAAAATGGATCCCTGTGGCACGCCACGATTTGAAATAGAATAACTACTTAATGTGTCCCTCACTTTTACTCGTTGTTTTCTATTGCATAAGTATGATATGAACCAGTTTAATATATTTCCTCTAAAACCTGCGTGTTCCAATTTCAAAATTAATAAAGAATGATTAACATTATCGAAAACCTTGGATATATCTAATAAAAGTGCAACAGTTTTTTTATTTTTATCAATACTATTATAGAGAAACTTGTTGAATTCTAAAAGAGCCGATTCAGTATTTCTACCTTTAATAAATCCATACTGATTTGATGCAAAAAACTTAATATGATTCAGAAAGTTATACATTTTAGTGGATAAAGTTTTTTCGATGATTTTAGAAAAGGAAGGTAAGATGATAAATTGGGCGATAATTAGACAATATATTTTTATTATCTGATTTATATATTGGAGTTATGGTGGCTTTTTTAAGTGAATCGGGAAACTCAGATGATATAATTGATTGATTTATAAAGTTAGAAATAAAATTAATATTATTTATTGCAAACATTTTAAGTAGTTTTATGCTTATACCATCAAAATCCACAGAGTCAATATTAGTAAAAGAATTTAACCCATTACTGCCTGACGTCCCTTTTTAGGGACATTTTTTAAAAATCCTCCTATTTCTACAAAAATTGTTCCTTTGTATCAAAATTTGCACTGATGTATCTCTGATCTTTATAGAACATAAAGAACACATGAAGAAAGCATAATTTAAAAAATTTTTCACTTTTTTAAAGTTGGAAGATAGAATTTTTCAGAAAAGGGCTTTTTTTTTAATTTTAAAAGAAAAAGCTTAAAAATCCTAGTTGTTATTTTAAAAAATGTCCAATGCCGATATATATTACTGTTTATACATTAAACCAGTTGGGGTGTTTTTTTATTTTTCCAAAATATTTTATCTTGACCTTATTTTAGACCCTCGAAAAGCGTCCCTAAAAAGGGACGTCAGGCACGAATGCCCCCGTGGTTTTCCCCATAGTGAAATGCTAGTGTTTCCTTATTTTTTTCATAAAAACGCGTTCGATTCTTATGAAATAAATAAAATAACTGATATTTATAAAATTACTTTAATTTTAGCTCATAAATTTATTATTTTTGTTTATTTTTTTGGTAAATACTGTTATTTCTGCTAAATTAATGGAATAAAAAGTCTTAAATTATATGAAATTAATTAATTTGTGTTAATTAAAAGGAATAAATTTATTAGTTTACTATATTTATTACTTATGCAAATATATTCCGGTTATATTTTAATTAAAAGTTCAATAATTATTAGTTATAATGACTTTTTTTTCATTATAATTGCCAAAAAAGTCGCTTTTGTGGTAAATTTTCGGCTTTTTTTCTAATTAGATGTCGCTAATCATTGTGTTCTATGCTTCAGATCAATCTGTATCATCTGGTTTGCTAATGCACATCCAACTAATGCTTGATTTTTGGGGAGAAATTTGTGTTCCGTACAATAAAATTAAATAAAATGAAATAAAATAAGTAAAAAAAATGATTTTTTAAAAAGCGCTTTTATTGAAGTGTTCTAAAAGGTCAAAAATAATTTATTCGGTTTGACAAATAATTTATTGGGAAGTAGAAAATAACTTTTTGGTAAGTAAAAAATAACTGATTTTCTAATCACTAAAAATAAAAGCGTGGGCGCTTGTAATTTATATATTTTTTTAAATTTAAAATTTGTACAAATTCACCTGAAGGTATGGAACCGTATAGGTAAATTCAACACACACAAGGACAGTAACACTAACATCTATGCCGAACGAGGATTCGAACCCCAGACGTACGGCTTTGCAGTCAGATGCTCTAACCACTAGGCCATTACGTCGGCATTTATGTAAAATTTTACATAAATAAAAATACCTAATAGTGAATCCATCCCACCCAAACCTCATAAATGAGAAATTTGTAAATTTAACCTCATAGAACATAGAATAAAGAAGTCAGAATAAATAGTGAATAAAGAATTACTAGCGCCCACGCTTTTATTTTTAGTGATTAGAAAATCAGTTATTTTTTACCTACCAAAAAGTTATTTTCTACTTCCCAATAAATTATTTGTCAAACCGAATAAATTATTTTTGACCTTTTAGAACACTTCAATAAAAGCGTTTTTTAAAAAATCTTTTTTTACTTATTTTATTTTCCACTTTTTAGTCATGGTATTTTTTAACAAAAACTCACAAGAAAAAATGTATTTATTTCAACCAAATTTCGTCATGGAAGATGCAATACCGCACATCTAACATCGGAAAAAGACACAGTTTGATGTAGTTGTCGATTGTTTCAATTGGCAATGTAGTCGGGTGGCTTATTACAAAAAAACTGCAAATTGTGATACTTTCATGAAACTTTCAGGGATGATATATGAACACATAAGAACTAAAAAATCGATGGGACCCCAAAATTTTAGCGCGTGGTTTGACCGCTATGACGTCATAACCAAATGGCGACCCTAGCGGTCCCAAAACGATGTCGTGGTAAATTTTTTAACGCTAAACACGTTTTAAGCTCTAAATATCCATGAACATATCCTAAAAATAAAATATTTTCTAATAGTCAGGGTGCCGAATGGCAAAAAAGGGGTCAACCTCGAACTCGCGTATGGCTTAGATGTTTTGATGGTTTCTGATAGAGTTAATAGTGTAGATTTGAAAACCGGTTGATGCCACTCTGCAAATGTTGAGGATTTTTTTAAAATTCAAATGTTTAAAAAATGGTCCAAAAAATTTTTCAAAAAATCAAGTAATAGTAATCGAGTCTTATGATACATGTTTATAGGCTATCTTTCAGTGCTGAATACGAATATTCCATTTAAATTTAAAAAAATTTAAAATATCTATTTTTAAAAATTAATTGAAAAATTGGAAAGTCGAAAAAATTTAAACATCGCTCAAAACCACAAAATAATTGCGAAAGAAGTAATTTAAACGGTTTTCTATTATAAATGACTTAAACAATAACATACTAAAAATGGAAGAAAATCGGACGATAATAAGTTTGATTTTTTTCAAATTTTAAAATTTTTTGGCCTCAAAAATCGACTTTTTTTAAAACTCTTGTAAAAAAAGTTTGAGGCTGATGCCAAAGTAATGCTTTCATGGATATTGTAGTTAGATAGCTATATAACATAAAAAAACCACAATTGTTGATTAAATCATTAATTAATTAATTTATTTATTAAGTTGAACTTTGAAAATATAGGTAAAATCCATCAATCGTGTGAAACATAAAATATTTTGACAATTTTTGGTACTGAATCATGTAAAAATTAATTAAATTTAAAAAAGACAAAAAATATTTCAAAAAATTTAAATTTAAAAAAAAATTTAAAATTTAAAATTTTTTTAAAATTTTAAATTTTGTATTATAGGCATGTGATACATCTCTATGGGCTATAATTAAGTGCTGGTTAAGAATATCAAGCTACTTTTCGATAAAATTTAAATTAAATGTGGAAAAATTAAAGCATTTATCTTAATACTTTTGTTTTAAATGCTGGGTGCCGAATGACACAAGAGGGGTCAGCCTTGAAATCGCGTATGGCTTAGATGTTTTGATGATTTCTGATAGAGTTAATAGTGTAGATTTGAAAACCGGTTGATGCCACTCTGCAAATGTTGAGGATTTTTTTAAAATTCAAATTTTTAAAAAAGGGTAAAAAAGTTCAAAATATCAAGTTATAGTAATCGAGACTTATGATACATGTTTATAGGCTATCTTTCAATGCTGAATACGAATATTCCATTTAAATTTTTGAAATCGTTGTGAATTACTTCTTTTGGAGTTATTTTGTGGTTTTGAGCTATATTTTAATTTTTTCAAATATTAAATTTTTAAAATTATTGTTTTAAATTGATATTTTAACTTTTCAAAAATTTAAATGGAATATTCGTATTCAGCTTTGAAAGATAGCCTATAAACATGTATCATAAGTCTCGATTACTATAACTTGATATTTTGAATTTTTTTACCCTTTTTTAAAAATTTGAATTTTAAAAAAATCCTCAACATTTGCAGAGTGGCATCAACCGGTTTTCAAATCTACACTATTAACTCTATCAGAAACCATCAAAACATCTAAGCCATACGCGATTTCAAGGCTGACCCCTCTTGTGTCATTCGGCACCCAGCATTTAAAACAAAAGTATTAAGATAAATGCTTCAATTTTTCCACATTTAATTTAAATTTTATTGAAAAGTAGCTTGATATTCTTAACCATCACTTAATTATAGCCCATAGAGATGTATCACATGCCTATAATACAAAATTTAAAATTTTTAAAAAATTTAAAATTTAAAATTTTTTTTTTTAATTTAAATTTTTTGGAATATTTTTTGTCTTTTTTAAATTTAATTAATTTTTCCATGATTCAGTACCAAAAATTGTCAAAATATTTTATGTTTCACACGATTGATGGATTTTACCTATATTTTCAAAGTTCAACTTAATAAATAAATAAATTAATTAATGATTTAATCAACAATTGTGGTTTTTTTATGTTATATAGCTATCTAACTACAATATCCATGAAAGCATTACTTTGGCATCAGCCTCAAACTTTTTTTACAAGAGTTTTAAAAAAAGTCGATTTTTGAGGCCAAAAAATTTGAAAATTTGAAAAAAATCAAACTTATTATCGTCCAATTTTCTTCCATTTTTAGTATGTTATTGTTTAAGTCATTTATAATAGAAAACCGTTTAAATTACTTCTTTCGCAATTATTTTGTGGTTTTGAGCGATGTTTAAATTTTTACGACTTTCCAATTTTTCAATTAATTTTTAAAAATAGATATTTTAAATTTTTTAAAATTTAAATGGAATATTCGTATTCAGCACTGAAAGATAGCCTATAAACATGTATCATAAGTCTCGATTACTATTACTTGATTTTTTGAAAATTTTTTTGGACCATTTTTTAAAAATTTGAATTTAAAAAAAATCCTCAACATTTGCAGAGTGGCATCAACCGGTTTTCAAATCTACACTATTAACTCTATCAGAAACCATCAAAACATCTAAGCCATACGCGAGTTCGCACTTTTCGACTTGGCACCCTGACTATAATATTTACTTGCTCTGGGAATAATAGGGGGGTGGTTTCATTAGAATGACGTTATCACTTTGGTTTACTCTGCGTCCAATATCCATGGTGATGATGGTTTTTCTTGGTTTTATTTACCTTCCAGATCCTAATTACTTATTATTAAGTGTCTAAGGAAATGTATTTTCTAAATATAAAAAGAATATTTGAGTTTTTGGGGGCGTGGTGTACTTAATTGAGCATATTTACAAAGGCATCAGTAACGAAACTTTTAAACAGTACTGAAATAAACTTCTAATTGTGATACGAGCACCAAACTTTCAGGGATGATAGATTATCATATAAGAACTGTAAAATCGATGGGACCCCTAAATTTTAGCACGTGTATGACCGCTATGACGTCATAACAAAATGGCGTCCCTAGCGGTCCCAAAAGATGCCGTGGTATTTTTATAAAGGCTAAACACGTTTTAAACTAAAAATATACATGAACATATCCAAAAAAAAATGAAATATTTTCTAATATTTCCTTACTCTAGGAATAATAAGGGGTGGTTTCATCAGAATGATGTCATTATCACTTGGTTTACCTTTGCGTCCAATATTAATGGTGGTGATAGTTTTAATTGTTGTTATTTACCTTCTGGATCCTATTTATTTAATATTAAGTGTATTAGTAAATGTATTTTCTTAATATAAAAAGACTATTTTAGTGCTTGGAGGCGTGGTTTACATGATTGTGTATTTTTACAAAGGCGTCAAAAATGAAACTTTTAAACAGTGCTGAAATAAATTTCTAATTGTGATACCAACTTCAAACTTTCAATGATGATATATCCTCATATGAGAATTGAAAAATCGATGGGACCCCAACATTTTAGAGCATGTTTTGACCGCTATGGCGTCATAAAAATTGTGCTCGTAGCTATGAGTTGTTTTAAGGGTGTAGTTTTGATCAGTATGGTGATATAACAATACCACCTTAACAACGTCCACCTTAAGAAGGATTCTTTCTTTTCACGAGTCTAATACATTTTAATTTTATATTATTTTATATATTTATAATTAATTAAAAAATATTTAACATTTTAATTAAGTTTTAAACCCAAAACAGAATACCTTTAAAAAATTACCGCGACATCGTTTTCTGACCACTATGGACTCCATTTTGTTATGACGTCATAGCGGACAAATCACGATCCAAAATTTTGGGGTCCCATCGATTTTACAGTTCTTATATGATAACCTATCATCCCTGAAAGTTTGGTGTTGGTATAACAAATAGAAGTTTATTTCAAAACTGTTTAAAAGTTGCGTTACTGACGCCTTTGTAAATATGCGCAATTAAGTAAACCACGCCCCCAAAAACTCAAATATTCTTTTTATATTTAGAAAATATATTTCTTTAGACACTTAATAATTGAGTAAATAGGATCTCGAAGGTAAATAAAACCAAGAAAACTATCATCACCATGGATATTGGACCAGAGTAAACCAAAGTGATAATGACGTCATTCTAATGAAACCACCCCCCTGTTATTCCTTGAGTAAGTAAATATTAGAAAATATTTTATTTTTAGGATATGTTCATGGATATTTAGATCTCAAAACGTGTTTATCGTTAAAAAGTTTACCACGACATCGTAATGGGACCGCTTGGGGTGCCATTTGGTTATGACGTCATAGCGGTCAAACCACGAGGTAAAATTTTGGGGTCCCATCGTTTTTTTAGTTCTTATATGTTTATATATCATCCCTGAAAGTTTCATAAAAGTATCACAATTTGCAGTTTTCGGTCAATTTTTTGTACTAAACCACCCGACTAATGAAATAAATTGCAAATATGGTTTCGTATGGTTGCTATTTAAATCGAGTCTAAACCAGTGTTTCCCAACCTTTTTCGGTCCATGCCCCACCGAAGCCTTTCTAAATTTTCCATGCCCCCCCGGTCTCAGTGGCATAATATAGAAATGTATTTTTAGAGGGAGCCAAAATTATATCTTAGACCCTCCTTCCTATGTATATTTAATAAGTCTAATGAAGTTTTTCAGAACATTTTTAGGTAGAATTTGCATGCTAAGGGGCCATCCATAAATTACGTGAGGTGTTTTTTCCAAAATCTGGACCCCCCCTCCCCCCTTGGTGAGATTTAGTGAGATTTTTCTTGACCCCCCCTCCCCCCCACGTGAGATTTACCTACAACTCTTAAAAATTATTTTCTAAAAATTATTTGCATTTTGTGCTTCATAGCACCTAATTAAGTTATAATTAAGTTAAAAAAAAGTTGACGTGAGATTTTAATCGACCCCCCCTCCCCCCTTGGTGAGATTTGGTGAGATTTTTCCAAACCCCTCCCCCCCCTTTTTGACCTCACGTAATTTATGGATGACCCCTAAAGAACTAAATCAAGTTATCAGTAATTAAGTTCAAGTAACAAGGGGGGTCTGGGGGTTCTCCCCCAGCAAATTTTTGGAAATTTGACTCTAGGAAGTAGGTAGTTTGGTACCCCTAGTTTGGAAATTTTGGATATTAATTTTTAGGTAAGATTTGCATTTTGATGAACCTAATGTAAAAAAGTTTCAAATATTAGCGTTCTAAAAAAGATATCTTGATTCATCCCAGAAAAGGTTTGGAAATTAGACTCTAAAAACAGGGTTTCAACTTGGTTTTGATACATACTGGTCCAGATTTCAGAGATATTCTCAGATACGATAATAGAATCAGATTTTTATTAACTTCTTTTTAAAAAGTTTTTTTTAATTTTCTCCCTGGATTGGTCCCACCTGGGGGGCGTTGAAAATTTTCAAATTGCCCCCCTAGAAAATGATATTGCCCCCCGGTGGGCCGTGCGCCCCACGTTGGGAAACACTGGTCTAAACCAACACTAGCACATTTATTCATCACTGAAGTTAAGTACTTCCAGTTACGGGTAATACTTAGGAGGGTGACTACTTCGGAACATCGCTTGCTAATAGAATTTCTTATTCTCTTGCCCATATCGATCATTTTTCTGCTTTTCAGAAAAGAATGTCCATCATTTCTATTAATTTTGTCTCAAATCATAGATGCATAAAATACACATTATTAATATTTTTTGTAAATAGGCACTTTTTCTGTTATTATCAGAATTAATTGTTTGATAACTTTATTTTCATTGCAATTCGTATGGGAAAATTTTTTTCTGGCCTCTAATCGGTGTATAAACCAAAAACAAATAAAAGGAATATAAAAAAAATTACAAAACTGAATACATTTTAATCATAATAAGTTTGTAGCAGGTAAGGGGCCATCCATAAATTACGTGAGGTGTTTTTTCCAAAATCTGGACCCCCCCTCCCCCCTTGGTGAGATTTAGTGAGATTTTTCTTGACCCCCCCTCCCCCCCACGTGAGATTTACCTACAACTCTTAAAAATTATTTTCTAAAAATTATTTGCATTTTGTGCTTCATAGCACCTAATTAAGTTATAATTAAGTTAAAAAAAAGTTGACGTGAGATTTTAATCGACCCCCCCTCCCCCCTTGGTGAGATTTGGTGAGATTTTTCCAAACCCCTCCCCCCCCTTTTTGACCTCACGTAATTTATGGATGACCCCTAAGGTACCTCGACATAAAAGAAAGCATGCTTTATTTGCATTATTCGGGAACTTTACAAAGCTAATTAAAGGAAAAAGAGGTACATGTAATAAAAAAGTAACACATAATCGAAGAGCCAGTAATATCTTTTTAAAATTTGTTTAATAATATTCGGAGGAATAGTAAAAAAAATAGCACTCAAAATAAACCAATATCTTTCACGTTCTCAAACGGTTTGATCGAGATTGATTCTCTAAATAAATACTATGACAGATCAAGAAAGATCGGCAACTTTTTTTCTGAACAATGTGAAAATGTGTCAAATCACGGCTTACTAGATGTTTTAAAAATGCTTTTAATACTTTAAGGTGCGAAGCCTGATCAAGTAATCAGATATCTAAGCATTTTGAAAAAATTTTGGTTAACAAAAAAAGCACAGCCATATTAAAACCGCCAAACGAAGTCACGAAAACTGTTTGGCGAGAAATAAGATAGGAATACTAAAGGTGCTTCAAATGTTAGATGTGCTGTATTGCATCTTCCACGACGATTTAATCTTATGTTAGGATGGAATTTTAGTTTTCTACAATATGATGGTGAAACATAACGCGCATCCGCTAACTCGCCGATGAAATCCATCGATATCAAAAAGATTCACAAGAAAAGAAAAGGCATTCAATAAAATAAAAATAACCAATCGTAAGCTCCGACAAAATAAAACTCAGAATTAGTGTGTATCATGGAGCAAACAGTATTATCCAGTCTTTTCAGTAGTCCATAAATTATAAAAATAGCATATTTTTCTTCTCTCGCGATTCCTTGGGATGGGATACCAATTTTTGGCAATTTCTCGCTCTTCTGGCGATTTCTTTCTCGCGGTCATTATCTTAAATCGCTAATTATCTTAATTAAGGTAAGAAATCACGTTTTGAAGATTGAATATTATAGTGATATACCTCATATATTATCCTACAGGTTTTGTGAGCCATTGGCTTCAGGGAAGTGTCTGAAATTTGAATTAAACGGATAACTAAAAACACTCGTTAATTACCTTAATTACGGAGGTTTTGACTAGTTGATTATTGAATATTGCATTTTCATCGGGTTTACATCATCATCATCATCATCATCATCATCATCATCATAAAAGGCTAGACAGCCCAGCGTGGGCCAATGCCTTCCTTTGAAGACCCCTCCACAAGGACCCACGGGCCACCTTGGATTTCCAGTTACTCTCGTTGATTGCCATAAAATCAGACTCCACTGAGTCAGCCCATCTCAACCGCGGTCTCCCCCGCTTTCTAGTTCCATAGGGTTTAAAATGAAAAACCTTTTTAATTATGTTGTCATCATGCATTCTTATCACATGGGCTATCCAATTCATTCTATTTATTTTTATATACTTTACAATATCAGGTTGTTTATATATTCTGTATAGTTCAAAGTTGTATCTCCTTCTCCAGCTATTATTCTCTCTCACACCACCAAGAATACTCCTCAATATCATCGGGTTTACACCATGGTGCAAAGTTTCAGAACTTTATATCGTTTGGAAGTGCCTGAAATTTTATGTACACGAATCCAAAATGTGTTTTTGAAATTAGCGGTTTATCGTCGATAATTAACATAATTGCTAGGCAATTCTCATTTTGATGACTGAATATTGTAAAGCTATATGTAATACATCATTGTACACGTTTTTGTGGTCATAGTCCTTTGGGAAAGGTCTCAAATTCGAGATATTCGGATAAACAAAATTACTCCTTAATTAACTTAATTACAGTGGTTTTGATTGGTTGATAATTGAATATTGCATTGTCATGGGAATTCTACCATGTTGCAAAGTTTTAGAACTGTATACCGTTTGGAAGTGCCTGAAATTTTATGTACTAGAATCCAAAATATGCATTCAAAAAAAGTGATTAATTATCTATAATTATCATAATTACTGGGCAATTCTCGTTTTGACTTTTGAATATGATGAAGTTATGCCTAATACACAATTATGCACGTTTTGGGGGGCATAGACCTTTGGGAAAGGTCTCAAATTCCGGTTTTTTTGTTAATTAAAAATACTCGTTAATTAACTTAATCCTTTGGTTGTATGACTACTAGATAATGGTTGGATATTGGAGTGTCATGAGGTTTACACCGATGTGTAAAGTTTCGGGGCCCTAACACATCGGGAAGTGCCCGAAAATCGAGTTTTAAAATTCCACCCGTAAAACGCCGCCAAAAGCAAGTAGAATAAAATGGTTTAATAATAAAAACAAGCCTATTTATTTTTAGAGACATGTTGAGGCAATTCTTTCAAAACGAAACTGAAGTTTAAGTGCTCTAATACCTACATTGTATTATTTGTTGGTATTTCTCCTCAAGTCATATTTTATGTTGTGTTAAAGTAAAAGTGTTAAAGGAAAATTACATCTAAATGATGAAAAACAAACAGCATTTTTTAAACTCATGAGTGACTCAGGGGTACGAACTTTCATTGAGCAATGGGTCACAATGAGACAAACCAACCACCTGATGGTAATCAACTTTTGAATCGATTATTAACAATTAAAAATCACTGTGTGTGGTTTTGCCTCGTGCGGGTTTTTACCCCCCCTACCCTATCCCTAGCGATCCCCTGTAGTAAGTGCTCCCCATTTCTTTTCAACTCTCCAGATTTTTCTGCGATTGCTGAAGAACGAGAACAAAACCCCACACCTGCATATCCAACAAAAGCAACCCTTCCTAAAAACACCTGTCACCCTCCCTGCAAAAAACCCGCTTTTCACCGCAGCTTACATCTCGTTCGTTGCTATTATTATTATCATTTCTCTTCTTACCACCGCCTTCATTACTACCATCTCCTTTCCTTTCTTACCTGATTTCGTTTATTTATTTGTTTGTTGGCTTCCAACTCCATTATTATTACGGGGGTTGTTATTATGATCCTTCCCTCTCTGGATCTGGGGGGCATCTATCTATCTATTTCCGAAAATCCCTAATTTTAATCTCTTTTGTACATCGTGTTTATTTTTCATGTAGTGTTGATTAAATTAGAAGGTACTTTTCCATTTTACCAGCGCAAATCTCGCCAAGCAGACTTTTTGGCGACAGCACTCAGTCGCCGGAACAAATCACACGAAGCAGACGTTATTCCGTTTGGCGTTGTTGCATTATTTTTGGCGACTTTATTGCCTGTGCCGGTATAATGGAAAAGTACCAATTCGAGTACTTCCACATTTTCTAAAATAAAAAATTTGATTTGTTTTTGAAAGTAATATTAAGATACTATACTTTATTCATTTTGAATAGACGGCTCAAAATATTTCCTTCACCTACCACCGAATTAGTAACCAGGGCAACTATCAACTTCGAAGCGTTGAAGAAGGCTTACCATTGGCTGTTCAAAGAGAATGATAACGCTTCTAGCGAAGGAAAAAGCACTCTTCTTCAGCCGCCTATTCTAAATGAACATAGTATAGAGGGGGCTACTGCAACCTAATCACTATCGCTCGTCAATTTTTAAAGAATAGGGATATGTAAAGCTTCCTTGGAGATTTCAGCTCTTCAGTTTGCCTGACCACTGTTAATTTAAGAGAAAGCACCTAGCGAAGCGTGATAAACTCAGAAAAGGATCTGGTTGCGAACTTAATCACCACTATTGGGGTAAAGTAATTTTTGGTATGCTCGTTGTTTTCAAAGTCAATTAGAGTGCTTGGTTCTCTTCCTCATGAAAACGATTGTTGAAATGGCAGAGGATGAAAAAAAATCTTGTTCCTGTGATAGAATGAAATTAATGGGTAGTTCTAGGCAACAGAAGGGGCTAACGCAATAAACGACAGCTGAAATTTTACTGATGAATCAAATAACTCTCTCTATAAGCTAAGTAGAAAGGGAATTCTTTGCCAAGAACAGTTGTTAACAAGCAACCATCGAGTTTCTGTAATATCTCAGGAAATAAGTCCGCCTACGGTAGAACCATAGAGTAGAACCAGTCATTTAATGATGGCTAAAGAGGTAACCTGATCTAATAAATCTTGTTTCCTGATCTCTCATACAGATAGTATTACCAGAATATGGTTAAACTGCACGAATTCTTCTCAAATGATTAGACTACGTCGTTGGATAATGGCGAGGTAATTATAATGTACGGAATATTTCCTGACGTAGGTACATGCGGGTCTCCCTATCTTGATTATTTTGTGGACATAATAATTACCAACAACACAGCTTACCTCAATATTGCTTTCAATAAAAAATAATATATGCTCATTGCGCTAAAATAAAGAGTCTTATGATTTTTGGACCCTTCCAGTTCTTATACATTGGTACTACAATGGATTTTAATTTCGTTTGGATTCGTTGCATTTACTTTTACCTTTTTGTAAATCACATTTATAAACCCCTTTTTTAAGGTGTCATTTAATTGCTCCCATGTGTACAGGTTGTGCTCTTTGAAATTAATTAGCTTAATCAAGCATGAAGCGTTATGGAATGCGGATACAAAAAGGGCAAACCAAACATCGGGTCTATATCGTTTGAATATAGCTCCTCCAGAGAATCAAAAAATCATATTCAAGGGACAGCATGACAAAAATCAGTTTTTATCCATTTTGAGTTGGGCTTCAATCTATATACAGGGTGTCCCACGAAAAGTGGCCCAACCCCTTTAACTTTTGAACCCCTACAGATATAGTCATGAAAGTGGAGTCTAGGTATAGTAAAGTGGCCATGCTCCATCCGATGAGATAAGTTTCAACGCCCTCTAGCGGAAACTTTAGGAGTTATAATTTTTATTTTGAAAACTATGTGAGGTATGTGAAAAAAGTCAATGACTAAGCTGTAGAGCAGCATCGATTCAGTAGGAAAAGACACCTTAAGCAGAAAAATATCTTGAATAAAACCCCTAAAACGCACGCTCAATTAGCTTGAATTTACGTAGATTTTACGTTTTAAAACGCTCCTCACGAGGCAAAAATAAGAAATTTTCAATTTAATGAATTAATAATACTTTTAGTCATTTACTTAAGTCATAAAAATAAAAATTTCTCATTTTCGCCTAGTGAGGAGCGTTTTAAGAAGTGAATTCTACGTAATTTCAACCTAATTGAGCTTGCGTTTAAGGGGTTTTATTCAAGATATTTTTCTACTTAAGGTGTCTTTTCCTACTAAATTGATGCTGCTCTACAACTTAGTCCTTGACTTTTTTCACATACCTCACATAGTTTTTAAAATAAAAATCATAACTCCTAAAGTTTCCGCTAGAGGGCGTTGAAAGTTATCTCATCGGATGGAGCATGGTCACTTTACTATACCCAGACCCCACTTTCATGACTATATCTGTAGGGGTTCAAAAGTTAAAGGGGTTGGGCCACTTCTCGTGGGACACCCTGTATAACTTCACACATGATGGCCTGGAATAAGCAGTTTAACGAAAAACGCACTAGAACCCTTGCTATCCATCTTCGTTATGGATCCATCCATAGAAATACGCGTTAAAGACAGCTAGAATTTTTCTTCTCCAAAAAAAACTATTGGGAGAAATTCAGTTATGTTATATCATACCGGTCCTCAGGGTGGGTTTACATAGTGACTAGAGCAGTGGTTCCAAACTCATAGAAGTCACCCTTTAAAACATAAATCCTTTGCCCTTACAAAATTACAAGATGAAAGTTAATTTTCCCTACTCAAGGATGATAAATTATGTGATGAATGGACATTGACATGCAACTCTAAGAAAAGTTAAAATTGTATATCCAAGATACCAAATCGGTTGTTGGTTTGTATTCCTACGGATGTCTCAATATTTGTACTATTGGAAATACTTGTAGTAATAATTGAATGGCTTGGTGGATGAAGGGGCTATGTTACAAGGCCTGTCCCAAAAGTAATGACACTGAATTCCCTAATTCTGGCTGGAATTCAGCCTCATTACTTTTGGGACAGGCCTTGCAACATAGCCCCTTCATCCACCAAGCCATTCAATTTAGTGGCGAGTATTCCCCAAAAATGACCTCAGATTAAAAGAACCTAATTTGAAGTCCATTAATGAGCTTATTCTGAGTTTCTATTAAATGAGCTCCTTAGTATGAAAGTGGTATAAGTTAAAAAATACAAAATTTGCGAAAATCATGGATTTTGATTTCTTTTAAGATGATTTACTTGGTGTGGCAGTCAGATAGGTTCGTTAAGAAGTCCTTTAGTGAGCTGCCTAAAAAATGCCTTCTACATAGGAACAACACAGACGTCCGTTAGAGAAAACCTTCAATTGCTCAAAACTATGCGTTCAGTTGCATAGCTATGAGTTCATTCTAACTATGCGTTCTATTCTAACTAGCTATTATACTGACGTATCTATACGTCATAACACCAAGAACCAATGGAGTCACTCGATTGATGGGGAAGAACAAGAACGAAAGAAAATTTTTTTATTCGTCGCTCCATTTAAACCCATCTTAAACTACGATACCAAGTCAATAAGTTCGCTATTTGGCAAAACTTACGAACTCAAAACCCCCTCCATTTAATCCCACCTAAATCTACAATGCCTCATAATCCCCAATATGAATCTCCATCCCCTATGTGCCCCAAATATACAACGTAATTGATGTCCGGTCCCCCAGAAACCCTTTCGCCTGCCCGGAGCATTTTCACCTGCCCAGAGATAGAGAGAACTTAATGATCGGCTTTTATAGCCTTGACCGTGAAAGCAGTTTGTCATGGCTAGCCGGCGATGGAAGTGTTGAGAGAGGTTGCGCTCGCGATACCGATCGGAAGGTTACTACTACCCGGTAGCCGCGGCTTCTGGCTTATTCGCGATGCTGCCTTGTTCGAATGCATCTTCTGGGATTTTAATCTCTATTTTGAACTAGGAACGTGTATGAATTCCTTTTAAGTCGTGTAGAATATCCTTAACATCAGACGCGTATCCAAGGGGATCACTCCATACAGAGCCCCCTTTTTGGACCCAAAGGTTCTCAAAATGTGTTAAAACCCTACTGTTTAGAGGTTAAATTTTTAAAAATTTTCTGGGGTAGGACCCCAGACTCATTAAGACTGCCTGATATAGACTCGTAGAGCAGTGCTGGAAAACGGGATTGTATTATTGTTAGGGTGGTAGATAAATTCGTTGGTTGTTTCAATCTGCAATCACTTCATAAAAACAAGCTGAAAGACTATGTATGTATAGGTCAATGGAGTGATGGAATTATTTATGGAAAAGGAGAGGGATCATCGATAGGTTCAATTCCGTTTAGAGTCCCCGCTAAATATCGCCATGTTGTTTTGAACGCTATTATATTTAAATATCGACATATTTTTCTGATTTTTATTGATAAACTGAACATTTATGGGTCTAATGAAACTTTTATACTATGACTTTGAAATTAATTAACAATATTTCTACTTTTTGGCTTTCAAAAAACAAGCCGATAGCGGGGACTCTAACGGAATTGAACCCATCGATACTATTCGAAAGTTTCAAATATTTTTACCATTTTTGTTTAGGCTTAACAAATTCTTCAAGTCTAAATATCAGCAAAGAGTTCCAAAGACATACTAAACGAAAACATTTTTTAGCCAAACAAATATGTGGGAATATGCCAGGAATTAAAAATAAGGCCCAGCTTCAAAAAAGATTATCTTTACAGCAACCAATCAATTCATATAGTTAGCTTCAGTCAATATTTATACTACAAGCGGGTGCCACTTGTTTTTTTAGCTTCGCCAATTAGAGCGATAATTTATTTTCTTGCAACCCAGCGGATATACCTAGTGTTAAATTATGACGCCAAAAGTGGAGCCAAAAACGTCGCCAAGAAGAGTTGCACCTTGCACCCGGTTGTATAATAGCACCTTATACTGTACTTTAATTTATCTACTAGTATTTGAGTAGTGAGTGCGCTCGCCATCCTCACGAGCAGTTTTGCTGAAAGAGTCTGGCAAAGGTTTGGAGTTTCGAGAAAACTTTTCATTTGTGATATTCTTATAAAAAAGTACTTAAATTATTACTATTACAAATTATTTGATGTATTTTTGAAGAACCTACAACAGCTTTTTCAGGGTTTGGAACATCCGGGGGCATGTTTTCCGCAATCGCACTTTTTTTTACCATAAAAACAGTTATTTATTTTATTGAATATGTAAGGCATGAGTTGCGTTTAGCAATTTAAAATGCGGTTGTAAAATAACAGGTATTTGGTACTTGTTATTATTGCAAATACTTGTTATTGCGTCTGCATGATACGGTCTGATGACATTCAGGCGACTTTTTTTCTTCTATCTTACAAACCTTGGAAGTTTCTGCGGTATTCCGAAATAATCTTAAAGAATTCTAAATAGCATTTATAAGTATTTAGTGATAATATATTACGAATTTTTTTAACACGGATTTTGTGGTTAAAGACTGTCATTGAATGCGGAATCGGTGAAGTAATACGCAATCCCGAGTTGCGGTTAACAGTAGCTAAAATCGTGATGCCAGGTTCCTGTTCTTAAATAGAAGGTTTTCCTACAGAAAGGTTATTTGGATAAAAATAAGTTAATTACTATATTCAGTTATGCGGTAGCGATCTTTTAAACTGATCTTGGTTCTAATATTGGCTAAAGT
>JANDEH010000142.1:0-36866 GCA_024610705.1 Tetragnatha versicolor
CGAGCACGGCGACGACCGACAGGATCGAGGCCGGCCCCGCTGCATCAGCGGCGAGGCCGGGCAGCGCGAGGATGCCCGTGCCCAGCACCGCCGCGATGTAGAGCGCCGAGGCCTGCCCGAGCCCGAGGCGGGCGGTGTGGGCGGAGGCGTGGGGCGGAGCGTCGGTGGTCACCGGTCAATCCTGCCGGGAGCCCCCGACCCCCGTCGCGCGAGAAACGGACAGCCCGCTACGAGATCACGCCAGCGGCCGCGTGAGGTCGTAGAACCGCACCCCGTCGATCGTGACCTGCGTGTAGTTGCCGACCACCCAGCCGGCGATGCGCGCCGCCGAGTCCGAGCCGCCGTTGGCGTGGCCGAGCTTGCCCGCGACGAACCAGTGGATGCGCCCGTCGGTAACGTACTGCTGGAACTGCGCGAGCGTCGGCGACGGGTCGCTGCCGTTGAACCCGCCGATGGGCATGACGGGCAGGCCCGTGGCCAGCTGGTAGCCCGCCGCCTGGTTCGAGCCCATGGCGGCAGCGAGCCAGGTGTAGTGCGAGCCATCCTGCGCGAGGGTCGCTGCGAGGGCGGGATCGATGCGCGCCGCGTCGAGCAGGCCGCCGCCCGTCGCGCCCGGCTTCTGCAGAGCGGCGATCGAGGCTGGCAGCCCCGTGTGCGTGCCGGTTCCGGGGCCCGCGAGCGGGATCGACCCCGTGTGCGGCACGGTGAGCGTCACGACGCTGAAGGCGGTGGGGCCCAGCAGCACCGCGGCGAGGGCCAAGGATGCCGCGGCGCGCCCCGCGCGCACGAGCAGCAGCACGGCGGCCGCCGCACCGAGAGCCACCACGACCCACTTGAGCCACGGCAGCCAGCCGGGCGAGCGGGAGAGCAGTTCCCACGACCACGCCGCGGTGCCCGCCACGAGCACCGCCATGACGATGCGCGCCCATCGCGCGCGGCGGCGGCTCCAGAGCATTCCGGCGCCGATGGCGCTCGTGCCCGCGAGGGCGGGCGCGAGCGCGACCGTGTAGTACGCGTGGAAGATGCCCGCCATGAAGCTGAACGCGAGGGCGGTGACGACGAGCGTGCCGCCGAGCAGGAGGAGCGTCGCGCGCGTCGGCGACGTGCGCGGCAGGCGGCGCAGGAGCCACAGGCCGACGCCGAGCGCCGCGAGCGCGGCGAACATGAGCCACGTCACCTGCGCGCCGAAGTCGCCGCTGAACAGCCGGTCGATCCCCGTGTAGCCCCAGTGCTGCCCGTTGGCCGCGCTCGTGACGCTGCCGGTCTCCTGCCCGGTCAGCCGGCCGAGGCCGTTGTAGCCGAACGTGAGCTCGAGGAAGTCGTTCGTCTGCGACCCGCCGATGTACGGGCGCAGGTCCGCGGGCACGATCTCGACGGCGGCGACCCACCAGCCAGCCGAGACCACGACGGCCCCGAGCGCCGCGACCAGGTGGCCGAAGCGCACCCGCAGCGCGATCGGCGAGGCGTAGAGGTACACGCCGCGAGCACGGGCAGTACGAGGAAGGCCTGCAGTTGCTTCGTGAGGAAGCCGAGGCCGACCATGGCGCCGGCCCAGAGGACCCAGCGGATGCGGCCGTCCTCGATTCCGCGCAGCGTGAAGTAGCCCGCGAGCGTCGTGAGCAGCACGAGCAGCGCGTCCGGATTGTTGTACCGGAACATGAGCGCGGCGACGGGCGTGAGCGCGAGGGCGGCGCCGGCGAGCAGGGCCGTCCCGGCCGGGAAGCGTCGGCGCACGGTCAGGTAGAGCACCGCGACGCTCGCGACACCCAGGAGCACCTCGGGCAGGAGGATGGCGAACGGCGTGAGCCCGAGGAGGCGCACCGAGAGCGCCATGAGCCACAGGCTCGCGGGCGGCTTGTCGACCGTGATCGAGTTCGCGGCGTCGGACGAGCCGTAGAAGAAGGCCGTCCAATCCGTGGCCCCGGCCTGCACGGCCGCGGAGTAGAACGAGTTCGCCCAGCCGCTCACCGAGAGGTCGACGAGGTAGAGGGCGGCGGTGACGAGGAGGAGCAGGGCGAACGCCGGGCGCTCCCAGCGGAGGGCGCGGACCAGGGTGCGGGGCCGCGCGAGTGCGATCGCGGTCACGAGCTCAGCACGCGGTCGCGCGAGGTGACGGCGCGGGCGGGAGGGGCGACGGGCGCATGGGAGGCTCGCCCGCGGAACACCCACAGGCGCAGCGCGAGGAAGCGCAGCACCGTCGCCCCGAGGTTCGCGGCCGTGAGGATCGCGAGCTCGTGGTGCGGTCCGGCATCCGGGAAGTAGCGGTGCAGCACGGCGAGCGCGCCCGCCGTCATCCCCCACGCCACCCCGAAGACGACGAGGCCCTGCACGTGGTGCTTGAGGGCGCCCTGCGGACCGCGGACGCGGAACGTGAATCGCCGGTTCGCCCACGTGTTGGCGACGGCCGTGATGAGCAGCGCCAGGAAGTTCGCCGCCTGCTCGGGCACGCCGAACTGGAACGCGTAGTAGAGCGCGGCGTAGGCGAGGGTCGAGATGCCGCCGATGACCCCGAACCGCACGACCTGCCCGAAGAAGCTCGGCGGGCGCGCGGGCGCGAAGGGCTGCCGCCCCAGCTCGGCGTAGACCTCCTCGAGGGGGATGCGCCCGGTGAGGATGGAGCGGCCGACGCGCACGAGGCCCTTGAGGTCGGCCGTCGCCGTGGCCACGATGTCGACGCTCGAGTTCTCGTCGTCGATCCAGTCGACGGGCACCTCGTGGATACGCAGGCCCGCGCGCTCGGCGATGATGAGCAGCTCGGTGTCGAAGAACCAGCCGGTGTCCTCCACGAGCGGGAGCAGGCGGTGCGCGACATCCTTGCGCATGGCCTTGAAGCCGCACTGGGCGTCGCTGAAGGTCACGCCCATCGCGCGGCGCAGGATGAGGTTGTAGCTGCGCGACACGAACTCGCGCTTGGCGCCGCGCACGACGCGCGAGCCGCGGCCGAGGCGCGTGCCGATCGCGATATCGGAGTGGCCCGAGAGCAGAGGCGCCACGAGCGGCGGCAGCGCGCGCAGGTCGGTCGACAGGTCGACATCGACGTACGCGACCACCTCCGCCTCGGAGGCGAGCCACGCGCGCTTGAGGGCCCGGCCGCGGCCCTTCTCGTCGAGGTGCAGGAGGCGCACCTCGGGCAGCTCGGCGGCGAGGCTCCGGGCGATCGCCGCCGTCGCGTCGGTACTCGCGTTGTCGGCGATGGTGATGCGCCAGGACGCATCGTCGAACAGCTCGCCGAGGGTCGCGTGCAGCACGCGCACGCTGCTCTCGAGCGAGGCCTGCTCGTTGTAGACGGGGACGACGACGTCGAGGTTCGGTCGCTCGGAGTGCTTCACTCCGCCGACTGTGGACCTGCCGTCTGGACCTGCGCCGCTACCGCGCTGTGAGTTGGCTGGGTCAGAGCCGGTCGAGCGCTCCGAGCACGTCGGACGCGAGGTCGGCGGCATCCTCGATGCCCACCGAGAGGCGCACGACGTTCTCCGGAACCTCGAGGTCGGTGCCGCGCACCGACGCGTGCGTCATGTCCGACGGGTAGCAGACGAGCGACTCCACGCCGCCGAGCGACTCCGCGAGCTGGAACAGCTCCATCGACTCCGCGAAGCGCTTGGCCTTGTCTGCTCCGCCCTTCACCGCGACCGAGATCATGCCGCCGAAGCGGCTCATCTGCTTCGCGGCGATGTCATGGCCGGGGTGGTCGGGCAGGCCCGGGTAGTACACGGCCTCGAGCTTCGGGTGGCCGACGAGCTGCTCGGCGATCGACTGCGCGTTCGACGAGTGGCGCTCGACGCGCACGTCGAGCGTCTTGATGCCGCGCACGGTCAGCCACGCGTCCATCGCGCCGGAGACGGCGCCGACGCCGAACTGGAGGAAGCCGACCTTCTCCGCGAGCTCCTCGCTGTTGACGATGAGGGCACCGCCGAGCACGTCCGAGTGCCCGCCCAGGTACTTGGTGGTCGAGTGCACGACGACGTCCGCACCGAGGCTCAGGGGCTGCTGCAGGGCCGGCGAGGCGAACGTGTTGTCGACGACGACGAGGATGCCCGCCGCCCGGGCGATCTCGACGAGCGCCGCGATGTCGCTGATCTTCATGAGCGGGTTGCTCGGCGTCTCGATCCACAGCACCTTCGTGGCATCGGGCCGGATCGCGGCGCGCACCGCGTCGAGGTCGCTCATGTCCACCGTCGAGAGCGAGACGCCCCACGGGATGAACACGCGGCTCACGAGGCGATGGGTGCCGCCGTACACGTCGTTGCCCATGACGACGTGGTCGCCGGGCGTGAGCACGGCGCGCAGCAGGGTGTCCTCCGCCGCGAGGCCCGACGCGAAGCTGTAGCCCTTGAGGCCGCCCTCCAGTGACGCGAGCAGCTCCTGCAGCGAGTCGCGCGTGGGGTTGCCGCCGCGGTTGTACTCGTAGCCGTTGCGGAAGCCGCCCACGCCGTCCTGCACGAAGGTCGAGGTGAGGTAGACGGGCGGCACGACCGCGCCGGTCGTCGGGTCGAAGTCCTGCCCGGCGTGGATGGCACGGGTGGCGAAGGAGTGGGTCATTGCGGCTCTCAGGTCAGGCGCTCAGGAAGGCGAGCAGGTCGTGGCGTGTGATGACCGCCGCGGGCTTGCCCTCCGCGGTCACGAGCAGGGCGTCGGAGCCGACGAGCGCCTCGCGCGCCGCCTCGACCGAATCCTGCATGCCGATCAAACCGAGCGGGGGCCGCACGAATTCCGCGAGCGCGTCGGTGAGCTGGGCCCGCCCGCTGAACACGGCGTCGATGAGCGACTTCTCGTCGATCGAGCCGACGACCTCGCCCATGACGACGGGCGGCTCGGCGCTCAGCACGGGCATCTGCGAGATCTCGTAGTCGCGCATCTTGTCGATCGTGTGGCGCACGGTGTCGCTCGGGTGCACGTGCACGAGGCCGGCGAGGTTGGCCTGCTTGGTGCCGACCATGTCGGCGACCGTGCGGTCGTCGCTCGCGGGCAGGAAGCCGTAGCTGCGCATCCACTTGTCGTTGAAGACCTTGCCGAGGTAGCCGCGGCCGCCGTCCGGCAGGAGGATGACCATGACCGCGTCGGCCGGGAGGTCGCGCGCGGCCTTGAGGCCCGACGCGATCGCGAGGCCGCTCGAGCCGCCCACGAGCAGCCCCTCCTCGCGCGCGAGGCGGCGGGTGAACTCGAACGACTCGGCGTCGCTCGACGCGATGATCTCGTCGACGACCGACGGGTCGTACGCGGTCGGCCAGAAGTCCTCGCCCACACCCTCGACGAGGTAGGGGCGGCCGGTGCCGCCCGAGTAGACGGATCCCTCGGGGTCGGCGCCGATGACGACGACCTTCCCGTCGGAGACCTCCTTGAGGTACTTGCCGACGCCGCTGATGGTGCCGCCGGTGCCGACGCCCGCGACGAAGTGCGTGACCTTGCCCTCGGTGTCCGCCCAGATCTCGGGACCGGTGGTCTCGTAGTGGCTCAGCGGACCGTTGGGGTTGGAGTACTGGTTGGGCTTGAAGGCGCCGGGGATGTCCCGCGCGAGCCGGTCGGACACGGAGTAGTACGACTCCGGGCTCGACGGCTCGACGGCCGTCGGCGTCACCACGATCTCCGCGCCGTAGGCGAGGAGCACGTTGCGCTTGTCCTCTCCGACCTTGTCGGGCAGGACGAACACGCAGCGGTAGCCGCGCTGCTGCGCGACGAGGGCGAGGCCGATGCCCGTGTTGCCGCTCGTGGGCTCCACGATCGTGCCGCCGGGCTTCAGCAGCCCTTGCCGCTCGGCGTCGTCGATGATGCGGGTGGCGATGCGGTCCTTGGAGGAACCGCCGGGGTTCAGGTACTCGACTTTGACGAGCACCGTCGCGGCGATGCCCTCGGTGACCTTGTTGAGGCGCACGAGGGGGGTGTTGCCGACCAGGTCGATGACGGAGTTGGCGTATTTCATGGTCCCGCAAATCTACCAGCGGGTCTCTCGGGTGTTTCGGAGCATCCTGCCGCCATCATTGAAGCGACAACCTTCCCCGAGCCGACAGGATTTGCCGTGCCCGATCCCTCCAAGCCCACCGTGAAGCAGCAGCGCGATGCCCGCAGGGCGGAGAAGGTCGCCGCGATGCAGAAGCAGCTCGCGCGCCAGAAGCGCAACCAGCGCATCGGTCTCATCGGCGGCATCACCGGCGGCGTGCTCGTGCTCGCCCTCATCGTGACGTTCGTCGTCGTCGGCTCGACCCCCAAGGCCAACCCCGACGACATCGAGATCGAGGGCCTCACGACCTTCGGCACGCTCACCGCGACGCACGTCGACGGCACCGTGGACTACGAGGCCGACTACGGCATGAACCCGCCCGCCGGCGGCAACCACAACGCCGCGTGGCTCAACTGCGGCGTATACGACCAGCCGCAGCAGAACGAGAACGCGGTGCACGCGCTCGAGCACGGCGCCGTCTGGATCACCTACGACCCCGACGCGCTCAGCGACTCCGAGGTCTCGACGCTGCGCAGCGAGGCGCCCAGCACGTACTCGATCGTCTCGCCGTACCCGGGCCTGCCCGCTCCCGTCGTCATCTCGGCCTGGTCGGCCCAGGTGCAGCTCGACGGCGTCGACGACCCGCGCCTCGACCAGTTCGTGCAGAAGTACTGGAAGTCGGCGAGCGCCCCCGAGCCCGGCGCCCTCTGCACGGGAGCCATCGATGGCCCCGGCAAGCTCTCCTAGCGAGAGCGGCACCGAGCCGGGCCGCACGGCCCGGCTCGCGATCGCCGCAGTGATCACGGCGCTGCTGCTCGTCGCGGCATCCTTGGTCATCGGCCGGTTGAGCGCACCCGGCGACTCGGCGCCGCTCGACGGCAGCGCCGAGGCGGGCTTCGCGCGCGACATGCAGACCCACCACCAGCAGGCGGTGGAGATGTCCATGATCGTGCGCGACCTCACCGACGACCCCGAGGTGCGGCTGCTCGCGTACGACATCGCCACGTCGCAGGCCCAGCAGTCCGGGCAGATGTTCGGCTGGCTCGCCGAGTGGGGGCTGTCGCAGGCATCCTCGGAGCCCGAGATGGCGTGGATGGCCCTGCCCACGATCGACGGCAGCGACGGCGGCCACCACATGAGCTCGACGGGCGACGTGCCCGAGACGATGCCGGGCTACGCGACGCCCGAGCAGCTCGCCCGGCTCACGGCGGCGACGGGGGTCGAGGCGGAGCGGATCTTCCTCACCCTCATGATCGCCCACCACCAGGGCGGCGTGGAGATGTCGGAGGCCGTGCTCGCGCGCAGCGACTACCGCGTGGTCGTGGCCCTCGCGACGAGCATGGTCCAGGCGCAGACGAGCGAGATCTCGCTCATGCAGGACATGCTCGACAAGCGCGGCGGGCCGCTCACCTAGGCGATCAGGCGGTTGCCCGGCGGGAGGTCGACACCCGCGGCCTCGAGCGCCGAGTAGGCGAGCGTGCGGCGGTTGTCGATCTCCTGGCCGATGTCGCGCGCGAGCCGCGGCCGCGTCTTGACGAGGCCGTCGAGCACGGCGACCGGCACGAAGAGCACCGCGAGATCGCTCGTCGCCGTGATGCGCGCCGAGACGCCCTGCCGCGTGAGGGCCGTGAGCCCGATGACGTCGTCGCGGTCGAGAGCCGCGAACCGCACCTCGGCACCCGCCTCGATGGGCGTCGCGAGCTGGGCCGTGCCCGAGACGACGTAGCGCATGCCGTCGGGAACGGTGAGCGGGTGCTGCACGACCTCGCCCTCGCCCCAGCGCTCGAGGCGGCACTGCGGCGCGACCACGAGCACGTCCTCCGGCGTGAGGTAGAGCGCGGGGGCGACGCGGCGCACGGCGGCCTCCACGTTGGCGGGCGTGTTGTACGTGTCGGTCAGGTCGCCGTCAAGGTGCAGGTCGGCGCGGCGCGCGGCGTACCAGAGCCGTGTGCGGAAGATGCCGATCGAGGTCGCGTTGTCGGCGGGGCTGTTGATCGCCACCTCGACCTCGTACTTCGCCTTCGGCATGGGCGTGATCGTCGCGACCTCCCCCGGCACGGCGGCGGGGAGGTCGGCGGCGACGCGGCGGCACACGTCGATGACATCCTGCGGGGCGTCGTCGGTCGAGAACTTCACGACGATGTCGAACTCGAACGGCGTGGGCTTGCGGCTGAGGTTCTCGAACGAGCTGCCGGCGAGCGAGGAGTTGGGGATGATGAGCACGCCCGTCGCGGTCTTGATGTGCACGGCGCGCCAGTTCACCTCGATGATGCGCCCACGACGACCGTCGACCTGGAGCCAGTCACCGAGCTGGAACGGCTGCTCGAACAGCAGGAACAGACCCGAGACGACCGAGCCGACCGCGGTCTGCAGCGAGAGGCCGATGACGATCGAGCCGACGCCGAGCGCGGCGAACAGGCCGCCGATGTCGGTGCCCCAGACGTTGGCGAACAGCACGCCGAGGGCGATGAGGATGAGGATGATCCGCGCGATGTCGACGAAGATCGAGGGCGTGCGGCTGCGCCACGTGCCCTCCTTCGCCGTCACGAACAGCGCGAAGTTGATCGTGTTGAGCAGCACGAGGATGAGCAGGAAGCCGAACACCGTCGCGACGACGCGCGTCCACGTGAGCTCGATGTTGACGTAGTGCGCCTGGCTCATGAGCAGCAGCAGCGCGCCGACCGGCGCGACGTAGTTGCGCAGGAGCATGATGATGCGGGCCGACCGGCTGCCGCGGCGCTCGAGCGTGCTGTGCAGCTCCGTGAGGACGAGCAGGATGACCGGCAGCCCGATCACGACCCCCACCGCCGGCCAGAACCAGGGCTGGAGCCAGAACTCGGTCACTCCGCGGCTCCCGCGTGCACGTCGTCGGGCTCGACCCGCCACACCCGCTGCGGACCCGAGGCCGTCGGAACGGTGCCCCAGTCGCGGACGCGGATGGTGTCGGGCATCCTGTCGACCACCTGCTGGGTGAGGAAGATGCCCGAGTCGCGCGTCGACCCCTGCAGCTGGAAGGCGAGGTTCACCGCGTCGCCCCACAGGTCGTAGGCGATGTGCGACTGGCCGACGAGGCCGCTCGTGATCGTGCCCGTGTCGATGCCGGCGCGGATGCTCAGCCGCGTGCCGTGCTTGCCGCCGAAGCGCTCGGCGATGCGCTCGAGCTCCGTGGCGAACTCCACGATGCGGCGGGCGTTGTCGACGCGCGGCACGGTCAGGCCGCAGCTCGCGAGGTAGCCGGCGCGAGTGGTGCGCACGCGCTCCACGCCGAAGCGCTCGGCGGCCTCGTCGAACGCGCGGATGATCTCGTTGAGCTTCTCGAGGGCGTCGGCGGAGGGCATCCCGCGGCTGTACGACTCGAACCCGACGATGTCGGCCCACAGCACCGACACCTCCTGGTGGTCGAGCACGATGGTCTGCGCGCCCTCCTTGTACTTCTTCACGAGGGGCTCGGGCATGAGCGAGAGCAGGAGGCGCTCGTTCTCGGCCTGCTGCTCCTCGAGCAGAGTTGCCTTCACCTGCAGGCTGCGGCTCATGTCGTTGAAGGCCGCACCGACGTCGGCGAGCTCGTCGCTCGTGCCCGCGTCGACCTGCACGCCCTGCTCCCCCGCGGCGATGCGGCGCGCGGCGTCGCGCAGCCGCCGCAGCGGCCGCACGATGACACCCGCGATGACGAGGGAGAGCAGCGACACCACGAGCACGATGACCGCGGAGGAGAGCACGAGGTTGCGCGTGAAGTCGTCGACGGGCGCAAAGGCCTCGGCGCTGTCGATCTCCGCGACGATGACCCAGTCGAGCCCGTCGAGCTGCAGCGGTGCGTACGCGGCGATCGTCTCGCTGCCGAGGTAGCCGATCGCGAGGGTCGTGCCCGTCTCGCCCTCCGCCGCGGTCTGCACGGCGTCGGTGCGCACGGGTTGCACGAGCAGGGTGGTCTGCGTCTCGACGGCGTGGCGGGCGGCCTCGGGCGGGGTGCCCGCGGCGATGGCCTCCTTCTCGTACCGCTCGGGGTTCTCGATGAGGTCGCGCGAGAGCGAGCGCATGAGGTTGTCCTGCGCGCCCACGATGTAGGTCTCGCCGGTGTCGCCGAGCCCGGACGCCGCCCAGTCGCCGCCGCCCGTCATGACGTCGTCGATGGCCGCGATGGGCATCTCCACGGCGAGGGCACCCACGACCGAGCCGTCGACCGCGACGGGGGCGACGGCCCACGCGGCCGGGATGCCGAGGGACGGCGGGTACACGCCGAAGTCGGTGAACTCGACGGAGTCTCCGAGGTTGCTCGCGAGCGCCTTCGAGTACGCGTCCGCGAGGTTGGTGCGGTGCAGCGGTCCGGTGTCGAGGTTGGTGCCGAGCGCGACGCCCTTGTACGCGGAGTACACGACGTTGCCGTCGGTGTCGAGCAGCATGACGTCCTCGTAGGAGAAGAGGTCGGTCATCCTGCGGAAGAAGTCGTGGTACTCGGCGTGGGCCTCTGACCAAGCTGAGCCGTCGCCCGCGTCGTCGTTCGCGAGCGCGTCGGAGAAGGTCGCGTACGGCACCGTGTAGTGCAGCTGGAGGTAGGCCTCGGCCGGATCGGTGGGGACGAAGGTCGACGCGTCGACCGACTCCCCCGTCGCCGCCTCGAGCTTCGCCGCGAAGTCGTCGGTGTAGTAGGCCTCAAGGGCCGCCCGCTCGTCATCCGTGAGCTCGGTCGACTCGAGCTCGTCGAAGCCCTCGCTGAAGGCCTGCACGGCCTCCTTGACGCTGTCGCCGTGGGCCGCGAGCAGCATCGTGCTCTCGATCGACGCGAACAGGTTCTCGAGCTCGCGGGCGCGCGAGTCGCGCACCTCGACGAGCCGGTCGAACGCGGCGTCGCGCAGCGAGTCGCGGCCGTTCACGTAGCCGATGAACCCCACGACGACGCTCGACGCGATGCTCACGAGCAGCAGCATGATGAGCAGCAGCGACCGGATGCTCAGCCCGCCCTTGGCGCTCGCGCTGGGCAGCACGAGAGTGCCCGGGGCTGGGGGCGGCGCGGCAGCAGACACGCGCTCACTTTAGCCACGGTTCGGGGCTAGTGCACCTGCTCGGTGTAGAGGTCGGCGTACATGCCGCCGGCGGCGAGCAGCTCGTCGTGGGTGCCCTGCTCCACGAGCCGGCCGGCCGCGATGACGAAGATCACGTCCGCGTCGACGACGGTCGAGAGACGGTGGGCGACCGCGATCGTCGTCCGGCCGCGCGAGGCGTCGTCGAGGGCCTGCTGCACGACCCGCTCGGAGAGGGTGTCGAGGGCGCTCGTCGCCTCGTCGAGGATGAGCACGGCCGGATCCTTCAGCAGCACGCGCGCGATAGCGATGCGCTGCTTCTCGCCGCCGGAAAGGCGGTAGCCGCGCTCCCCGACGACGGTGGCGTAGCCCTCGGGGAACGACGCGATCGTGTCGTGGATGTTCGCCGCGCGCGCGGCCGCCTCGAGCTCGGCGTCGGTCGCACCGGGCTTGGCGTAGCGGAGGTTCTCGGCGATCGTCGCGTGGAAGAGGTACGTCTCCTGGCTCACGATGCCGATGTTGCGCACGAGCGAGTCGGCCTCGAGGTCGCGCACGTCGTCGCCCGCGAACAGCACGCGGCCGGAGCTCGCGTCGTGCAGCCGCGGGATCAGGTAGCTCACCGTGGTCTTGCCCGCGCCCGAGGGTCCCACGAAGGCGGCGAACTGGCCCGGCTCGATGCGGAACGAGACGCCCTTGAGGGTCGCGGGGCCGTCCTCCGGGGCATCCGGGTAGCGGAAGACCACGTCGTCGAACTCGACGGCGCCGAGGTCGTCGGCGCGCACCGCCCGCGCGTCGGGGCGGTCCGTGATCGCCGGGACGAGGTCGAGGTACTCGAAGATGCGCGCGAACAGGGCGGACGAGGTCTGCAGGTCGAGCGCGACGCGCAGCAGGCCCAGAAGCGGCATCATGAGGCGCGCCTGCACGGTCGTGAACGCGACGATCGTGCCCGCGGTCACGTCGACACCGCCCGTGATCAGGTAGGCCGCGACGATATAGATGACCGCGGGGATGATCGACAGGAAGATGTTGACCATCGCGAAGAACCACTGGCCGCTCATCTGCTGGCGCACCTGCAGTCGCACCTGGTTCTCGTTCTCGGCGGTGTAGCGCCCGATCTCGGCGCCCTGCTGGGTGAAGCTCTTCGCGAGCAGGATGCCGCTGACGCTCAGCGCCTCCTGCGTGATCGCGGTCATGTCGCTCAGCGACTCCTGCGTCTTGGTCGCTATGCGCGCGCGGACCTGGCCGACCCGGCGCTGCGCGATGACGAGCACGGGCAGCAGGATGACCGCCACCACCGTGAGCTGCCAGCTCAGCACGAGCATGCTCACGAACGCGGCGATGACGGTCACGGTGTTGCCGATGACGCTCGAGATCGTGTTGCTGAGGACGCCCGCGACACCGCCGACGTCGTTCTGCAGCCGGGACTGGATGACGCCCGTCTTGGTGCGTGTGAAGAACGCGAGCTCCATGGCCTGCAGGTGGCCGAAGAGGCGGATGCGCAGCGCGCCCATGACCTGGTTGCCCACGTTCGCCGTGAGCCAGGTCTGCCACACGCCGAGCGCCGCCGAGGCGACGAGCAGCACGACGATCGCCGTGACGAGCTGGAGCAGCACGGGCACGTCGGGCCGGCCGGAGGGCGGGAAGAGCCCCTTGTCGAAGAGCTCCTTCGTGATGAGCGGCGGCAGCACGCTGATGCCCGCGCTCACGAGGACGAGCACGATCGTGACGGCGAGCGCCGCGCGGTGCGGCGCGAACAGCTGGCCGATGCGCGGCAGCAGGTTCGGGATGGTCGGGGCCGCCGCGTTGATCGCCCGCTGGGCCGCGGCATCCCCGCCGCCCATCATGCGGCCCCCGCCGCCCCGCATTCCGCTCATTGCCTCACCCTACGACCGAGGGACGACGTGGTCCGCCGCTGTTCGCTGCGGGCATCCTCGCGCCCCCTGAAAACGCAGGAGATATCGTCCCATCGCCTCCGACACGCGGATGAGAGTGCTGTCGTCGGGGTTATCTCCTGCATTTTCGGCCGGGGTGCGCCGTGGGTGGATGCGGACAGCACGAGGGCGGCCCCGCAGCGCGGGACCGCCCTCGCGGGGTGGTGCGGATCAGCCCTTCGTCGAGCCTGCGAGCAGGCCGCGGACGAAGAAGCGCTGCAGCGCGAAGAACACGATGAGCGGCACGATCATCGCGACGAAGGCGCCGGCCGTGAGCAGGTACCAGTCCTGGCCGCGGTTTCCGGTGATCTCGCGCAGCACCTTCGTGATCGGTCCTACCGCCCCGTCCGCGAAGACGAGGGCCACCAGCAGGTCGTTCCACACCCAGAGGAACTGGAAGATCGCGAACGACGCGATCGCGGGCATGGCGAGCGGCAGGACGATGCGGAAGAACGTCTGGCCGTGGCCGGCCCCGTCGACGCGCGCCGCCTCGATGAGCTCGTGCGGGATCTCGGAGATGAAGTTGTGCAGCAGGAAGATCGCGAGCGGGAGAGCGAAGATCGTGTGCGCGATCCAGATCTGCCCGTACGAGTTGCCGCCCGCGCCGAGGCCCGCGAAGACCTCGAGCCCGCCGATCTTGAGACCGCGCGAGAAGAGGCTGAGCAGCGGCACGAGCGCCATCTGGATCGGCACCACCTGCAGCGCGAACACCCCGATGAAGAGGATGTTGCGCCCCTTGAACGGGATCCACGCGAACGCGTACGCGGCGAGCGACGCGATCACGAGCGGGAAGATCGCGGCCGGGATGGTGATGGCGATCGAGTTGATGAACGCCTGGCCGAGGGTCACCGTCGTGGCCTCGCCGCTCAGCACGGCCTCGTAGTTGCCCAGCGTGAAGCCGGGGTTCTGGAAGATCGACCACCACCCGGAGGTGTTGATCTGCTGCGGCGGGCGGAACGAGGTGATGAGGAGCCCGAGGGTCGGGGTCGTCCACACGACGGCGATCAGGATGGCCGCGATCGTCGCGGGAGTGCTCGTGAGCTTCTCCTTGGACTTGCGGAACTTCTGCCCGCCCTCGGCGGCCTTCTCGCCGCGCTTGAGCTGGCGCTCCGTCGACTTGTCGATCGGGAGGTCGATGGGGGTCACGGCGCTCATCGGATCTCCTTCTGCTTACGCATCTGCCGGACGTTGTAGATGATGATCGGGAGCACGAGGATGAACAGGATCACCGCGAACGCGGATGCGCGGCCCTCCTCGAGCTTCTGGGCGTACACGGCGTTCGCGAGCACGTTCGTGCCGTTGGCGCCCCCGGTCATGGTCGCGACGATGTCGAAGACCTTGAGCGAGGCGATCGAGATCGTCGTGAGCACGACGATGAGCGAGCTGCGGATGCCCGGCACCGTCACGTTGATGAAGCGCTGCCAGGCGTTGGTGCCGTCGAGCTGCGCCGCCTCCATCTGCTCCGCCGGGACGCCCTTGATCGCCGCGGACAGCACGACCATCGCGAAACCCGTCTGCACCCAGATGAGGATGACCATGAGGAAGAGGTTGTTCCACGGCGAGATGTTGATGAAGTCGATCGGCTGGCCGCCGAAGAACGTGATGATGCCGTTTAGGAGGCCGATCTGCGGCTGGTCGGCCGGGTTCGCGTCGTAGACGAACTTCCAGATGATGGACGCGCCCACGAACGAGATGGCCATCGGCATGAAGACGAGCGCCTTGAGCGCGCGCTCACCCTTCGCCCTGTCGACGAACACCGCGTAGGCGAGGCCCGCGATGGTCGAGAGCGCCGGCACCACGAGCACCCAGATGATCGTGTTGATGATCGCGACGCGGTTGGCCTCCTGGCCGAACACGAAGACGAAGTTGTCGAACCCGACGAAGCGCGTGCCGCGCGAGTTGAGGAACGCCTTCACGAACGTCGCGATGGTGGGGTAGACGAGGCCGATCGCGAGCAGGAACAGCGCGGGGCTGAGGAAGCCGATGAGCTGGAACCCGTAGCCCGCACCCTGCTTCGACCGGTAGTCGAGGATGAAGAACACGGCGCCCAGCACGGCCGCGACGGCGGCGGCCCACCAGATCGAGCCCAAGGCGAAGAAGATGCCGACGGGTGCGAGGATGCACACCACCAGGCGGATGACGGTGTAGCGGCGGCCGGCGCGCGGGGCGATCTCGATGAAGAAGATCAGCAGTGCCGCGACGGCGAAGAACGCCAGCAGCACGAACGGGATCTGCGCGAGCGGGGGAAGCCCGGCGAGCCATTTCAGGAACCCTGACATGGACCATCCTTTCGAGTACGACGGTGGACTCGGTTGTTTCTGAGACTAGGGGAAGACGAGGGCCGGCGGGAAGGTTCCCCGCCGGCCCTCGGTGGTACTGCTGGCTACTCGGACGGCCAGGTGGCTTCGATGCCCGAGAGCACGTCAGCCGTCGACTTTCCGTTGATCCAGTCGACCATGCCGGTCCAGAAGGAGCCCGCGCCGACCACACCGGGCATCAGGTCAGATGCGTCGAAGCGGAAGGTGGTGTTCGGGTCCTGCAGGATCTTGATGGCCTCCTGGAGGATGGGGCTCGAGGCGCTGGACGCGTCGAGGCCCTTGTTGGCGGAGATGACACCGCCGAGCGAGACGCGGCTGTTCGCCCAGTCGGCGCTCGAGAGGTACTCCTGCACCTTGATGGTGTCGGCATCGTTCGAGAACGCAGCCACGATCTCACCACCACCGGTCACCGCGGGGGCGCCGGCCTCCTCACCGGGGAGGATGAAGGCCCAGATGTCGGCGTCCGGGCCGACCGTGGCGTTGCCGTTGGCCGGGTCCTGGATGAAGCCGTCGTAGAACGAGGCCTGGTGGTGCAGCGCGCACGAGCCGTCGCCGAGGGCGCGGGCCGGGTCGCCGAACGGCGTGGTGTTGATCGACTTGACGTCGCCGAAGCCCGCGTTCACGTAGTCCGGGTTCAGCAGGATCTCACCCACCGAGTCGAACGCCGAGGCGATCGCCGGGTCATTGAACGGGATCTCGTGAGCGACCCACTGGTCGTACACGTCCGGGCCGGCCTGGCGCAGGACGAGGTCCTCCACCCAGTCGGTGCCGGGCCAGCCGGTGGCCGCGTCGGAGCCGAAGCCGGCGCACCAGGGGGCGGTGCCGGTCTTCTCCTGGATGGTGGCGGTCAGGTCGAGCAGCTCCTGCCACGTGGTCGGAACCTCGACGCCCCACTCCTCGAACTGCGAGGGCGAGTACCAGACGAAGCCCTTGACGCTCGCCATCAGGGGCGCGCCGTAGAGCGTGCCGTCGACGGTGGCGTAGCCGGCCCAGTCCTCGGACCAGTTGTCGGCGACGTTCTGCGCGACACCCTCGGGCGCGGGCTGCACGTAGCCGCGCGACGCGAGGTCGGCGAGCAGGCCGGGCTGCGGGAAGATCGCGAGGTCAGGAGCGGTGCCGCCCTGCGCACGCGTTCCGATCTGAGCCTCGAACTCCTTCGACCCCTCGTACTGGATGTCGATGTTGTTGGCCTTCTCCCAGTCGGCCCAGGACTTCTCGAGCAGCTCGGCCTCGGTGTCCTGGATGGTGCCGATGATGGTGACGACGCCGTCGGCCTCGCCGGCGTCGCCGGGGCCGTCGCCGCTGCCACCGTCAGCCGAGCAACCCGCGAGTGCGAGTCCGGCGACGGCGAGAACGGCGAGTGGAGCTTGAATCGACGGTGCACAGTGAAACTCATACTTCCTCCTCGTTGAGGTTGGTGATTGCAGGGTGGAATCCGCACCATTTCGGGAACCGGTTCCACGTCACAAGGTAGGGCAACGCCCACGGCAATGCAAGCGCTTGGCATGACTGAATGCCGGGCGAGTCCGAGTTGTTACGGAATTGCTGGGAGCGCTCCCATGAAGTCGGCCGTGTGGAGGACACGCGCTCACTGGAACCGGTTCCACAATCCCACTATGCTGTGCTCCGTCCACTCATCGACGAAGGGAGCTGCATGAGCGCGCTCACCGACGTCGCCCGCATCGCCCAGGTGTCGAAGGCCACGGCATCCCGCGCGCTGAGCGGCAACGGCTACGTGTCGGCCGAGACCCGGGACCGCGTGATCGCCCGCCGCGGCCACCATCGGCTACGTCGTGTCGTCCAACGCCGCGAGCCTCGTCACCGGCCGCACGCGTAACGTCGGGGTGGTCATCCCGCACATCAACCGCTGGTACTTCGGCGACGTGCTGGAGGGCATAGAGTCGGCCCTCATCGCGGCGGGCTACGACCTCACGCTCTACCGCCTGAGCGCGGATGCCGCGGAGCGCCGCCGCGTCTTCGAATACTTCCTCGTGCGCAAGCGCGTGGACGCCGTCATCGCCGTGGGCATCGAGCTCACGGCGCACGAGGTGGGGCTGCTCGGCAGCCTCGCGAAGCCCATCGTGGGTGTGGGCGGGCCCATCGACGGCATCCCCACCCTCAGCATCGACGACGTCGCCGCGGCCGCCCTCGTGACCGAGCACCTCATCAGCCTCGGGCACACGAGCATCATGCACTTCGGGGGCGACCAGACCAACGAGATGGACTTCCGCGTGCACTCGCAGCGCCTCACGGGCTTCCGGCAGGCGATGGAGGCCGCGGGCCTCGCCTCCGGCGACGACGCGTTCCGCAGCACCGAGCTGAGCATGCCCGGCGGCTACGAGCTAGCGCTCTCGGTGCTCGCCGACCCGCGCGCGCGGCCCACGGCCATCGTCGCCGGGTCGGACGAGGTCGCCATCGGCACCATCGTCGCCGCGCGGCAGCTCGGCATCCACGTACCGACCCAGCTCTCGGTCGTGGGCATCGACGGCCACGAGCTCGCCCCGATGTTCGGGCTCACGACCCTCGCCCAGGATCCCGGCGAGCAGGGTGCCTCGGCCGTCGGCCGCGTCATGGCCGAGCTCGACGGCGAGCCGCCGGCAGCGCGCACGTGGACGGCGTACCCGGTGCGCCTCGAGGTGCGGTCGAGCACGACGGCGCCGCTGGCAGGCTAGTCGGAGCCATCCGGGGGCCGGGCGGGGGTTTCGATACGCGCTGGCGCGCTACTCAACCCGCTGCGCGATTCGAGAACCCGGCCGGCGGTCCGAAAAAGTCGCCGGCCGGGTCCTCTGGGGTCACACCTCGCGCGCCCCCGAACGGCGCCGGACGAGGCTGATCCCCACAAGCACGAGACCGAACTGCAGGAACCCGAGTCCCGCCATGGTCGGCGTCATTGTGCTTGCGCCTGTGTGTGCGAGCGTGGGCAGGTCGCACAGGATGAGCTGGATGGTGTTCTTCGCGGAGAGCGTCTTGGTGGCGTTCTCCACGGTGATCGTGTAGTTCGTGCCAACCGGGAGGTTGGTGAACTGCAGCGAGGCCGTCGGCTTGGTGGCCGTGAGGGTCTGCGCCGGAACGCCGGGGACCGCCGAGCCGTCGGAGGTCTTGGTCACCGACACCGTGTAGGTCTCGCCCACGATGAGCTTGCTCACGCCGACCGTGATCGTCGACACCGTGAGCACGGTACACTGCGGCTGCGTGAGGAAGACGTCGGGGTTGCCGGGGCAGTCCGCCAGCAGGATGTCGTCTGCCGCCACCGGCAGCACGGCCGCAGGCGCCGCGGCTGCAGCGATCGCCGCCTTGACCGTGGGCGTGGCCGTGGGCGTGACATCCTGCACGACGACGCGGTACGACAGCCCGACCTTCAGGCCGCTGTACGTGTACGTCGGCGGCGTGGTGTCGACCGGGTCGAAGTTCTGCGACACGGGCTGGCCGGGAACCGGCAGGCCGCCCTGCGTGAGCGTGACCGTGTAGTTGCGGCCGACGGTGAAGTTGGTGACCGTCGCGGTCAGGATGCCCGAGCCGCCGGGCACGTCGCACTGCTGGGCGGTGAGGGTCACCTCCTGCTGCGTCGGGCAGTCCTTGATCTCGGTCGACGTCGAGGCGGTGAAGCCCGCCGCGCCCGGGGTGGTCGTGTCGGTCACGGTGAGCGTGTACACGCCCGGCGCGAGGCCCGTGAGCGTGGTCGACCAGGTGGACGACGTGGCCGGGGCCAGGTTCTCGGTGTAGACCGGGGCGCCGCCGAGCGAGATCACGATCGAGTAGGAGCGGCTCGGCACGAGGTCGCTCGCGCTCGACACGAGCGACGCGTTCGAGACGCCGTTGGTCGACGTGCAGGCCGTCGGGTCGAGCGTGAGCTCGGGCGTCTTCGGGCAGGGTAGGAACGTCTGGTCGGCGCTCTGCTTGACCGCGCCGTCGAAGACGTCCTTGACCGTCACGTAGTACGTGCTGGAGGCGGCCGTCGGGAACGAGTACGCGAACGAGGTGCTCGAGGCCGTGAAAGGTACGTCGACAGGGGCGCCGCCCGCGCGGTTCACGAGGGAGAGCACGTAGTCGCGGCCGACCACGAGGTCGAGCACGGTGACGTCGAACGAACCGCTGCCGCCGACGGCGGTGCACTGCGCGATGGTGACCTTGAAGTCCGGCGGCTGCGGGCAGCCGATGGCGTGCACGGTGTCGCTGTCGGAGAGGCCGCTCGTCGTGTCGGTGAGCGTCGCCGTGTAGTCGAACCCTGGGTCGAGGCCCGACCAGGATGCCGTCGTGGTCATGATCGGCGCGACGCCGCTGTCGTAGCCGTTCGTGCCGGTGAGCTGCACCGTGTAGGCGTGCGCCGGGTCGAGCGGCGAGAGGGTGGCGTTGACCGTGGTCTTGTCGCCGATGTTGATGC
Source organism: Tetragnatha versicolor (assembly GCA_024610705.1). NCBI lineage: Eukaryota > Metazoa > Arthropoda > Arachnida > Araneae > Tetragnathidae > Tetragnatha > Tetragnatha versicolor. The sequence continues at coordinate 19,584 of JANDEH010000142.1, forward strand.
ACGTGGTCGCGGTCACGCCGATGTCGGGGGTCGAGCATCCTGACGTCGTGTCGGACCAGCCGTAGTCCCACTCGGTGCCGTTCGTGCCGTCGGGCGCGTCGATCTGCGCCGAGTACGACCAGCCGATGCTGGGGTCGGCGAAGTAGAACCACTCGTCGAACGACTTGCCGAACGTACGGTTCTCCACGCGGTCGCTGCCGTCGGGGTTGCCGCCGACGATGGTCACGGTGACCGTGTTGACGACGTTCTCGTTGTAGTCCCAGGCCTGGACGTGCACGCCCGTGCAGTCTGCGTTGATGGCGGGCGTGTGCGCGGAGGCGGCGGAGGCGGCGGCCACGGCGATGCCGGAGCCGGCGAAGAGCGCGAGGGCGATGCCCGCGGCGATCGCGACGCCCCCGCGTCGTCGGCGGCCGGTCGAGCTGTCGAAGCGCTCACGGCGCAGCGAACGGAGTCGGGTCAGTAAAGGCTGCATCGGGTATGCCGCTTTCGGGTAAGCAGTCCACGCCACCTGCGGACGTCCGTGGTTGGGCACGTCTGTCCGGCGTGGAGCTGATCGGGTTCACCCGCGCGTTCGGGGGATGCGCGGGCAGTCCCCATTATGGGGGCCTCCTCCGCCCCCGCGCAACACTGCTGCGGCGCACATCGGGGGACAAAAACTTTCCTCCACCGTTGGCACCGCGCCGTCTCCGAACACCGTAGAGTCACCTGCACGTGGGAAGGGGTCTCGAGATCCGCGAGCTGTACACCGCGGGCGAGGAGTCGTCGATCGACGACCTCGTCGCCCTCGCCGCGACCGACAACGGTTCGGCAGCGCTCATCCGCGCCCTGCGTGTCTCGTGGACGACCCACGTCGCACAGCGCGGCGCGGCCCTGCGGACCCTCATCGACGGCCTCGACCCTGCACTGTGGGACCACGATCCGTGGCTCATCGGCGCCTACGCGGCGAGCTGGCGGTCGGTGGGCTCGCCCAGCCGCTCGGCCGCACTCCCCTACTTCGACGCCGCGTACGCCGTGATGACGGATGCCACGCCGCTCGCCGCTCGCATCGGCATCGACCTGCACTACTCGGCGTCGCTGCGGTCGCTCGGCCGGCTCGACGACGCCCTCGCCGCCGCCGACCGTGCGGCGGCCCTCGTCGCGGGCGACACGACCATGCCCCTCGCGTGGCGGATCCGCTTCGGCGCCAAAGCCGCCGTGCAGCGCGGCACCGCCCTGTACCACCTGGGCGACTACGACGCGGCCGAGACCGACCTGCGCCGGGCCGCGGGGCTCGCGGCCTCCCACCTGCTCGTCGAGGAGCGCGTGGAGTGCTTCGCGGCGCTCGCCATGCTCGAGTACTCCCTGGGCGAGTTCGCGGCGGCGACGGGGTACGCGCAGCGCACGCGCGAGGCCGCCGAGGGCACGGGCCTGCTCGGCACGCGCTTCGGGGCGGCCGCGCTCATCGCCGAGCTGCTCATGTGCGTCGAGCGCAACGAGCTCATCCCTGCGGAGGACCTCGCGGCGCAGGTCGGCCCCGCCGCCGAGCGCAGCGATTGGGAGCCGCTCGGCTTCTACTCCCGGGCCGCGGTGTCGATCATCAGCGAGACCTACGTGGAGGGGCTCGACCTGCTGCGGCGCGCGCTCCAGTCGTACCGGCAGTGGACGCCGCCCGGCTCCATCGTCACCGTGACGGAGGGGCTCCGTGCGACGCTGCTCCTGCGCCTGGGGCAGACCGACTCGGCATGGGACATCCTCGGCGCCCTCGTGCCGACGCAGCACCACGCCAACTGCCCCGGCCGCTTCATCGCCCACCTGCGCTTCGTGACGGGCGACGCGGCCGGCACGCTCGCCGCCCTCGCTGACTGCATCGCGCTCGGCGACGCGCACTCGAGCCGCACCCTCGTGGACGTGAACCTCCTCGTCGCCGCTGCGCGCTACCGCCTGGGCGAGCCGGCGGCGGCGGACATCGCCTTCGACCGCGCGCTGCTGCTCGCGGCCTACAACGGCATGCGCATCCCGTTCCGCCTCGTGCCGCAGGAGACCATGCGCACGATGCTCGAGCGCGCCGCCGAGCGGCCGCAGCCCGACTCCGTGCGCGACCTCTTCCACCAGGTCGACGAGTGGGGCGCCGCGCAGAGCGGCGACCACGGCGCACAGCTGAGCGACCGCGAGCGCGACATCGTCCGCGCGCTCGTGCGCGGCCGGACGATCGGCCAGATGGCCGACGAGCTCTACATCTCCGTCAACACGGTGAAGTCGCACGTGAAGAGCGTGTACCGCAAGCTCGGGGTGAGCTCACGCGAGGCTGCGGTGAAACGGGCGAGGGAGCTCGGGCACCAGCTCTAATCACCCAGCACTCACCCGCCAATCACCCGGAATTCCCAGTCCGCCTTTGGGGGGACTCGCTAGCCTTAGCCCGACATACCCTCCCCCGTGGGCAGCCGCACCGCCGAGCTGTCACTCATGAGGCGACCCGGACCTGATCCCGGCGAGCCCAGGCGGTACACAGCAGTGGCACCCGATTGGTTACCGGGTGCCACTGCCCTTTTAAGCCGTGGACGCAGAACACCCCCGCGTCCGAGGACGCGGGGGTGTTCCGAAGGTGCAGCGAGTTACTTGAGGGTAACCGTCGCGCCGGCCTCCTCGAGGACGGCCTTGGCCTTCTCGGCGGTCTCCTTGTTCGCGCCCTCGAGCACGACACCGGGAGCGCCGTCAACGAGGGCCTTCGCCTCGCCGAGGCCGAGGCTGGTGAGGGTGCGCACCTCCTTGATGACCTGGATCTTCTTGTCGCCGGCAGCCTCGAGGACGACGTCGAACGAGTCCTTCTCCTCGACCTCCTCGGCAGCGGCGCCACCGCCGGCAGCAGCCGGTCCGGCAACGGCCACGGGGGCGGCGGCGGTGACCTCGAAGGTCTCCTCGAACTTCTTGACGAACTCGCTCAGCTCGATGAGCGTGAGCTCCTTGAACGCCTCGATCAGCTGGTCGCTGGTCAGCTTGGCCATGATGTTTCTCCTTGGTACTTAGTTAGTTGGACTGCTTCTCGCGCAGCGCGTCGACCGTGCGAACGGCCTGGGCGAGCGGTGCGTTGAACAGGTAGGCGGCACCGAACAGCGAGGCCTTGGCGGCGCCCGCGAACTTCGCGAGCAGCACCTCCCGGGTCTCGAGGTCGGCCAGCTTGGTGACCTCCGCAGCGGTGAGCGGGTTACCGTCGAAGTAACCGCCCTTCACCACGAGCAGAGGGTTTGCCTTGGCAAAGTCACGAAGGCCCTTCGCGACGGTGACGGGGTCACCGTGCACGAACGCGATCGCGGACGGACCCACGAGCTCCTCGTCGAACGACGAGATGCCCGCGGCGTTGGCCGCGATCTTGGTCAGCGTGTTCTTCACCACGGCGTACGTAGCGTTCTCACTGATCGACTTGCGCAGCGTCTTGAGCTGCGCGACCGTGAGACCGCGGTACTCGGTGAGCAGTACGGCGGTCGAGTTACGGAACAGGTCCGTAAGCTCGGCGACCGATGCTTCCTTGTTCGCCATGGTGCTCCTCTAAATGGTTGGAATCTCTCGACCATCGACAACCGGAGCAAAAAGAAAAGCCCCGGCCTGAGCACGGAGCTGGAGACGCAGTCGCCTGCGAAAACTAACTTCATACCTGCGCTGGCGACTTCGAGAAGTCCTTAGTCCGTGAGGAACCGGCGGTCTTTGGCCTCCGAAAGACTAGACGACAACAGGATGCGCCGCAACTCAGCCCTCGTCGTCGTCCCCCGCGGCTGCCGTCCGGCGCCGCCGCCACGCGAGGGGCACGAGGAGCACGAGGATGACGACGAGCGCGACGGCCACGATGATGCCGACGGACAGCACCGATCCCAGGGCGGGACCCTCCTCGACGGGTGCGGCGTCCTCCGGCGCGGTCGCGAGCCGCCGGTAGGCCGCGAGGGTCGTGTCGCCCGAGGTGCCCGAAGCGCCGGGGATGAGGATCGACAGGGTGTCGCCGTCGAGGGCGAGCCATGCGCCGCGCGGCTCGTCGCGCACGAGGTAGGCCGCCTCGTCCACCTCGGCGAGCGCCTCGGCGAAGGCCGGATCGGGCAGGAAGTCGGCCAGCTGCGGCCGCACCGTGCTCGGGTTGATCCACACGACGGCGACGCCGACCGCCTCCTCGTCGACGGTCACCGGCACGGCCCACTCGTTGGCAAGACCCACGGGGGTGTCCGTCGCGGTGCCCGCGAGGAACTCCGGGGTGAAGGTGAAGACGCGGTCGATGGTGCCGAACTCCGTCGTGTCGTCGAAGTCGATGCCGCCGCCGTCCGCGCCGGGGCCGAAGAAGTCGGCGAGGCCGACGACGAGCCCGTCGGGGGCGGTGACGAACTCGGCGACCTCCGCGGGCACCGATCCCTCCGTCGCGGCCGCGCCGGCCGCGGGCGCGACGATCAGGGCGAGGGCGGCGGCGAGCGCCGCGGCAGCAGTCCTGACGCGCACCCGACAAGTGTGCCACCGGCCGGGCGCCGTGCGGCGGAGGCTCAGTTCGGCCGTCGCGCGAGCACGACCCGGAACACCGTGCGGCCCGGCTCGCTCTCCACCTCCGCACGACCGCCGTGCGCCTCGACGACCGCCGAGACGATCGCGAGGCCGAGGCCCGTGCTGCCCGAGGCGCGCGACCGCGAGCCGTCGCCGCGCACGAAGCGCTCGAAGATCGTGGGCACGAGCGCCGGATCGATGCCGGGCCCGCTGTCGGTGACCTCGATGACCGCCTCGGTGGGGGTCGTCGAGAGCCTGGCGGTGACGAGCGTGCCCGCGGGGGTGTGGGTGCGCGCGTTCGTCAGCAGGTTGGCGACCACCTGGTGCAGCTTCGACGTGTCGCCGTCGACCACCACGGGCTCGTCCGGCAGGTCGAGCGACCAGGTGTGGTGGGGGCCCGCGGCACGGGCGTCGCTCACGGTGTCCACGAGGAGCCGGCCGAGGTCGACCTCGAGGCTCTCGAGTGGGTTGTGCTCGTCGAGGCGCGCGAGCAGCAGCAGGTCCTCCACGAGCGCCGTCATGCGCACCGACTCGGACTCGACCCGGCCGATGGCGTGCGCGACGTCGTCGGGCAGGTCGTGGTTGGCCCGGCGCGTGAGCTCGGCGTACCCGCGGATCGACGCGAGCGGCGTGCGCAGCTCGTGGCTCGCGTCGGCGACGAAGGTGCGCACCTTGTTCTCGCTCGCCTGGCGGGCCTCGAGGGCCGAGGCCACGTGGCCGAGCAGGCGGTTGAGCGCGGACCCGACCGCGCCGACCTCCGTGCTGGGGTCGGCGTCCGCGTCGGGCACGCGCACCGCGAGGGCGACCTCGCCGCGGTCGAGCGGGAGCTCAGCCACGCGGGTCGCGGTCGCCGCGACGCGCTCGAGGGGCCTCAGGGCGGCGCGCACGACGATGACGCCCACGGCGGCGGCGCCGAGCACGCCGATGAGGCCGATGCCCGCGATCAGGAGGCCGAGCTGGAACGTCGTGGCGTCGACATCCTTGAGGGAGAGGCCGATGACGAGCGAGTCGGCGTTGCTCGAGTCCATGGTCTCGCGCGCGATGAGGCGGTAGGTGCCGAGGTCGGCGCCCAGGTCGATGGTCACGGGCCCCTCGCCCGCCTTCACAGCCAGGAGTGCGCTCAGGTCCTCGTCGGAGAGCGGCACCGGGCGGCCGTCGGCGTCCAGGACTGCGGCGTTGAAGATCGTGCCGTCGCTGATGATCGCACCGAGCGTGCCCTCGGGCTGGCCCGAGAGGGCGAGGAAGCCGGAGGCCGGCGGGCGCGGCTTGTCGAAATCGCCCTGATGGTTGTCGTCGAACGCGCCCTGCGACCGGTTGGTCGCCGAGGTCAGCTGCGTGTCGAGCCTGCCGACGAGGAACGTGCGCAGGGCGACCACGCTCAGCACCCCGATCACGATGGTGGCGGCGGCGAGCAGCGCCACGATGCCGAGCACGAGGCGGCGGCGCAGTGTGAGGCGGGGCATCCTGCTCATTCGGCCGGCTTGATCACGTAGCCGAACCCGCGCACCGTGTGGATCATCGCGGGGCCGAGGGTGTCGATCTTCTTGCGCAGGTAAGAGATGTAGATCTCGACGACGCTCGAGCGGCCACCGAAGTCGTAGCTCCAGACGCGGTCGAGGATCTGCGCCTTGGAGAGCACACGCCGCGGGTTGCGCATGAGGAACCGCAGCAGCTCGAACTCGGTCGCGGTGAGCTCGACGAGAGTGCCGCCGCGGCGCACCTCGTAGCTCTCCTCGTCGAGGGACAGGTCGCCCACCTCGATGACCGACTGCTCCTGGGTCGACGACGTGATCGTCGAGCGGCGGATGAGGGCGCGCAGGCGCGCCACGAGCTCCTCGAGGCTGAACGGCTTGGTGACGTAGTCGTCGCCGCCCACGGTGAGGCCTGCGACGCGGTCGTCGACCGAGTCCTTGGCCGTGAGGAAGAGGATGGGCACCTGGATGCCGTCGGCGCGCAGGCGCGAGAGCACCGTGAGCCCGTCGATGTCGGGGAGCATGATGTCGAGCACGACGACGTCCGGCCGGAACTCGCGGATGACGCTGAGCGCCTTCTGACCGTCCGACGCGAGGCGCACGTCCCAGCCCTCGTAGCGCAGGGCCATCGAGAGCAGGTCGCTCAGGGAGTCCTCGTCGTCGACGACGACGGCGCGGATGGGGCTGCCGTCGGCGCGCAGGACCTTGGCGGGGGCGATGTCGGTCATGACTCCAGTATTCGCCGATTCCTATGAACCGGCTGTGGATCGCACGTACATATGCAATGCACAGCTTCGCCATACACGCGCCATAGCGGCGGCTCGTAGCTTCGCTGCCATCTTCGACCCTCCCAAGGAGACCCATGTTCGGCACCTACCTCGTGCGAGAGCTGACCAACCGGCGCAAGCAGACGGCGATCATCGCCATCGGCATGGCGCTCGCGATCGCGCTCGTCATCATCGTCAACTCCATCTCGGCAGGGGTGCGCGACGCCCAGTCGAGCGTGCTGGCCTCCGTCTACGGCGTCGGCACCGACATCACCGTGAGCCAGACCCCCACGGCCCCCACCGAGAGCGGCGACGGCGCGCAGGGCGGCGGGCCGCCCGCCTTCCAGTTCGGCTCGGGCGACGGCACCACGACGGACGGCACGACCCAGCTCGCCCAGACGCAGCTGAGCACCGCGCGCGGCACCACGACCTTCGACGCGAGCGCGCTCGACTCCGTGCTCGCGGTCGACAACGTCGCGGCGGCCACGGGCACCCTCTCGCTGCAGAACACGAGCTTCACCGGCGAGATCCCCGACTTCTCCCAGCTGCAGACGCAGGCGCAGGATGGCTCGGCCCTGTCCGGCCCGCCCGCCGGCGGCCCCGACGGCGCGGGCGGCAGCTCGTTCGACGTCGACTCGTTCACGGTCGAGGGCGTCGACGTCGCCGGAGAGGCCGTCGGCCCCCTCACCGCCGCGACCCTCAGCGACGGGCGGACCTTCACGGCCGACGACGCCGGCCAGAACGTCGTCGTGCTGGACTCGTCGTACGCGACGAGCGCCGAGCTCGCCGTCGGAGACACCGTGTCGATCGGCGGCGAGGACTTCGAGGTCATCGGCCTCGTCTCCTCCACGTCGTCGGACGCCGCGACCGCGTCGAACACCTACATCCCGCTCGACGTCGCGCAGGCCCTCTCGGGCCATGACGGCGAGGTGAGCTCGATCTACGTGCAGGCGGCGTCGTCGAACGACATCGCGCAGGTGCAGGCCGACATCGAGGCCGCGCTGCCCGACGCGACCGTCAACACCCAGGCGGACCTCGCGTCGACGGTCTCCGGCTCGCTCTCCACGGCGTCGTCGCTGCTCAGCAACCTCGGCACCTGGCTCTCGGTGCTCGTGCTCGCGGCGGCGTTCCTCATCGCCGTGCTGTTCACGATCTCCGGCGTCACCCGCCGCACCCGCGAGTTCGGCACGCTCAAGGCGATCGGCTGGAGCAACCGCCGGATCGTCGGGCAGGTCGCGGGCGAGAGCCTCGTGCAGGGAGCGATCGGCGGCGCCGTCGGCGTCGTGGTCGGGCTCGCGGGCATCCTCGTCATCAACCTGTCCGCACCGACGCTGAGCGCGTCGGCGACGACCGCCCAGGCGTTCGGACCGGGCGGGCAGGGCGGCGGCCAGGCCTTCCCCGGCGGCGGAGGCGGCTTCGGCCAGGCGCAGGCCGCGGCGAGCACGACCGACATCACCCTCCACGCGCCCGTGACGGGCACCATCATCCTCATCGCCGTGGGGCTCGCCGTGCTCGGCGGCATCCTCGCCGGTGCGATCGGCGGCTGGCGGGCCTCGCGCCTGCGCCCCGCCGAGGCCCTCCGCAGCGTCGCCTAACCCAGGAAGCAGACAGACATGTACGAGCTGAAGAACGTCACGAAGACCTACGACCAGTCGAAGCGGAGGGTCACGGCGCTCGACGGCGTGAGCCTGAACATCCCCGACGGGCAGATGGTCGCCATCCAGGGACCCACGGGCGGCGGCAAGTCCACGCTCCTGCAGATGCTCGGCGCGCTCGAGCGGCCGACGAAGGGCAGCGTGCACCTCGGTGCGGACGAGCTCTCGTCGATGCCCGACTCGAAGCTCGCGGGCATCCGCGCGAAGGAGATCGGGTTCGTCTTCCAGGGCTTCAACCTCATCCCGACGCTCACCGCGCAGGAGAACGTGGAGACGGCGCTCGCGCCGCTCGGCATCCCCGCGGCGGAGCGGCGGGAGCGGGCGGCGGGCGCCCTCGCGAGCGTCGGCCTCGGCGACCGCGCGAGCCACCGGCCGAGCGAGCTCTCGGGCGGGCAGCAGCAGCGCGTGGCCATCGCCCGCGCGCTCGTGAAGGAGCCGGACGTGCTCCTCGCGGACGAGGCCCACCGGCAGCCTCGACGAGCAGACGCGCGACGAGCTCATGGACCTGCTCGAGGGCATCTGGCGCGACCGCGGGCTCACCCTCGTGATCGTCACCCACGACTCGGCGGTCGCCAAGCGCGCCGAGCGGCGGCTGCACATCAAGCAGGGCAAGGTCACCGAGAAGAAGTAGCGGGCCGGGAGCGAGTAATGTCGCTATCCAGCAAATGTGACCGCAGCGCGGTCTGGAGGATCACGGCCCATGTCCCAGTACGACGCCCCCCAGCCGCTCGCCGTCGAGCAGCTCGACTCGCTGATCAGGATCATCGACCTCGTGCGTACGGGCGCCGCGACGACCAGGCCGGAAGTGGGGCGGGTCTCGGGCCTGGGTCGGAGCATCGTCACCCAGCGGGTGGAGCAGGCCATCGACCTCGGGTTGCTCGCCGACACCGAGCTGGGCCCCTCGACGGGCGGGAGGGCCCCTCGGCAGCTGCGCTTCCGTGCGGAGCGGGCGCATCTGCTCGTCGTCGTGTTCGGCGCTCTCAACGTGGGTGTCGCGGTCGCCGATCTTGACGGACGGATCCTCGCGACGGTGCATGAGAACTGGGACATCTCCCAGGGCCCTGAAGCGTCGCTCGCGCACGTCGCGGAGCGCCTCGACGCACTACTCACCGAGCTGCCCGGGCGGGAGATCTGGGGCGTCGGGATCGGCGTGCCCGGTCCCGTCGAGTTCCTGACGGGTCACCCGGTCGCCCCGCCCATCATGCCCGGCTGGAACGCCTTCGACATCCGAGGCTGGTTCCAGCAGCGCTACGACGCACCGGTCTGGGTCGACAACGACGTGAACATGATGGCCCTCGGGGAGTGGTCGCGCCGCGAGAAGCCCGGCAGCGACGACATGCTCTACGTGAAGATCGGCTCAGGGATCGGCGCCGGTCTGATCTCCGGCGGACGCCTCCACAGGGGCGCCAACGGATCGGCCGGCGACGTGGGCCACATCGCCGTCACCGACCAGGCCGGCATCGTGTGCCGCTGCGGGCAGCTGGGCTGCCTGGAGGCGGTGGCGGGAGGTTGGGCGCTGGCGCGGGACGGGGAGACCGCCGCCAAGGCCGGCAGGAGCCCCTACCTGGCGCAGGTCATGCAGGAACGCGGGGTCATCAACCCCGGCGACATCGCGGACGGCGCGCGCAACGGCGACGCGACGTGCGTCGAGCTCGTGGCGAAGTCGGGACGCGTGGTCGGCGAGACCCTGGCGACGCTCGTCAACTTCTTCAACCCCTCGCTCGTCGCCGTCGGCGGCACCATCGCCACGACCGGCGACCTCTTCCTCGCCGCCGTGCGCCAGACGGTCTACCGCCGATCGCTCCGCTCGCCACTCGCGACCTGCGCATCCAACCCGCGTCGGTCGAGCACTCGGAGGGGCTGGCGGGGGCCGCGCAGCTCGTGGTCGAGCAGCTCTTCGAGCACGGCGCGATGCACCGCTGGCTGGGTGCGGCAACCCCGCCCGCGATCTCGAGCGCGTGTACCGCGTGGCTTGAGCGCTGCCTCCGACGGATTGTCCCTGCGGCAGCGCACAATGGAACCCGTGACGTTCCAGCCCGAGCTCGACCTGTGGAGGTGCCGCCGACCACGCACCGCGACCGGGTCGTCGCCCGCTCGGAGGACAGGGTGGCGTGGATCCGCGCCCGCAGCCGCGGCGTCACGGCCACCGACGTCGCCCGGCTCTCGAGCGAGCGGGCGCTGCAGTCGGTGCTGCAGGACAAGCTCCTCGGCTCCGGTTTCGGCGGCAACGCCTTCACCGACCACGGCCGCGCCCGCGAGCCCGAGATCGCCCGCTGGGTGCGCGCGAAGCACCGCATCGAGCCGAGCTCGACGCTGTACCACGCGCACGGCGAGCCCTTCCACCTCGCGACGCCCGACGGCGTCGCCGTGCACGACGGCGTGGTCGTTCTCTCCGAGATCAAGACGACCGGGCACGCGTGGCGCAGCATCCCGCGCTCGTACCTCCGTCAGGTGTGGTGGCAGCAGTACGTGCTGGGCGCCGAGCGCACCCTCGTCGTCTGGGAGCAGCACGACGGCTTCGTGCCGGTCGCCGCGGAGCCCAACGTGCGGTGGGTCGAGCGCGACGACAACGAGATCCACGTGCTCGTGGGGCTAGCGACCGCCTCCTGCGGCTGATGCGTGGCGAGTCTCGCGGCAAGTACTGATCCGAAGACCACGAGCCACGCGATCGCGAGCGTCGTCGCGACGAACTCGAGCTGGCTGCCGAACGCGACCTGGAACCGGAACAGCGAGAACAGCCCGCCCGTCCCCGCGATTGACCGCGACGGCGATGCCCGTCGCGCGGGAGAAGATCGCGAGCACCCGGTGGTTGCGCGCGAACGACGACTGCAGCATCGCCCAGCACGCGGCGGCGAAGGCGAGCACCGCGGCGAGGGTGTGCAGGAAGTCCTGCAGGGTGAACGAGGGGCCGTAGGGCAGCGGGCATCCTGCCGTGCACGTCACCTGGGAGGCGAAGAGGAACAGGCCGCACGCGATCCACAGCGACACGGCCGGCGTCCACGCGCGCAGCACGCGTGCCTCGGACCGCACGCGCCGGCCCGCCCACGCGATGGCCGTGCCGCCCGCGACGATGAGCAGCAGCGCGACCTCGAACCAGCGCGCCGTCGGCATCCCCTCCGCACCGAGCTCGCTCACGTAGAGCGCGCGCGGGATCGTCAGGCGCGCGGCCCAGATGATGATGAGCGCCGCGACGACGAGGATGCACCCGCCGACCGACGCCGCGAGCTCAGCCCTGCGCAAGCGGACCCCGCAGCACCGACCACTGCAGCAGCATGATCGTCTTCGCATCGGCGATGCGCCCGTCGTCGATCATCGCGAGCGCCTCGTCGATGTCGAGCTCGACGACCGTGATGTGCTCGCCCTCGTGGGCCAGGCCGCCGCCGGCCGTGCGGCGCGTGTCGGCGCTGTAGGGCGCGGCGTAGAAGTGCAGGCGCTCGGTGACCGAGCCGGGCTCATGAAGGCGTCGAAGACGTGGGTGACCTCGCCGACCTCGTGCCCGGTCTCCTCGATCGCCTCGCGGCGAATCGCGGTCTCGGGATCGTCATCGTCGAGCAGGCCCGCCGCGGTCTCGAGCAGCACGCCGTCGGGGTGTCCGTTGACGTACACGGGGTAGCGGAACTGCGACGTGAGCAGGACCGTGCGGCGGTCGCGTCGTACAGCAGGATCGTGGCCCCGTTGCCGCGGTCGTAGGTCTCGCGCGACTGCCTCGTCCACTCGCCATCGTCGCCGCGGTAGTCGAAGGTCGTCGTGTGCAAGCGGTACCAGTTGTCGCTCAGCAGCCGCACGTCGGTGACGCGCACCCTCGGGTTGGTCGTGGGCGGGTTCTCGGCGGGCACCCTCGAACCTTAGCGGAGCGAACGAATGTAACAGTTGCATAACGGCCGAGAATGACGCATGCTTACCGGACCCGAGAACGCAGTACGGAGAGGAATGCAGCATGTTCCCTCTTCGTCGCGCCCTCCAGCTCACCCTCGCGACCGCTACCGTGCTCTCGCTCACGGCCCTCGCGCCGCCGCCCCGCGGGCACGCGCATCACCGACTCCGCGATCCTCGCCGAGCAGGTGCCGTGGAACGAGGTCGCCGAGTTCGTCTCCCACCGCCAGGGCCTCGAGGCGCAGGCGCTCGACCGCGACCCCGCGGTCGTGGCCGAGTGGTGGCGCTCCCTGCCCCGAGCGCGACCGGCGCAGGATGCCCGGGCAGATGCCCGACGTCATCGGCAACCTGGCCGGGGTCGACTACGCCTCGCGCGACCGGGCCAACCGCCTGCAGCTCGCGGCGCAGCTCGCCGCGATGGAGGAGCTCTCGACCTACCACCCGCTCGCCGCCTCGCCGCCCAGCGCTACGCCGCCCTGCAGGCGATCGACCGCGCGCTCACGTTCACGTCGATCCCGCGCTTCCTCGTCGAGCTCACCGACGACCAGATCCCGCTCGCCGCGATCTCCATCGGCGACCTCGACAGCGCGAGCACGGTCACCTTCGCCGTGCCAGGCATGGGCACCTTCACGACCGACATGCAGCTCTGGACCCGCGCCGCCAAGAACATCTACGACGCGCAAGCGGGGGCGGGGGCATCCCGCCAGGCCGTCGTCGCGTGGATCGGCTACCGCACGCCGCCCCGTCGGAGTGGAGGCCACGCGCGACTCGTACGCCGACCGTGGCGCGGAACTGCTCGTGCGCGACATCCGCGGCCTTCTCGAGTCGCGCGCCGACGGTTACGTGCCGACCGTCAACATCGTCGCGCACTCCTACGGCGCCACAACCGCGGCGAAGGCGCTGCGCTCCGACCTCGGCGTGCGCTCGTTCGTCATGCTCGGGTCGGCGGGCGTCGACACGTCCGTGCGCAGCGTCGACGACCTCCACGCCGAGCTCGTCTTCACGGGCGAGGCCGAGCTCGACCTGCAGGCGCGCTGGGGCCGGGTGGACCGCACGGATCCGGCCTCGCCGACGTTCGGCGCGCTGGCCCTGCCCGTCGACGGCGACACGGAGAACGGGCTGCTGGGCGTCACCGGTCACGTGCCCATCGTGCACTCGCCGTGGAACGACGACCCGCCTCACCCGCGTGGACGAAGTACGAGGACGCCGACACCCGCGACCGGCCTACGCGAACCACATGGTCTCGTACGGCTACCTCGACGCGGGCACGCAGTCGCTCGAGGAGGTCGGGCTCGCCACGACCCGCCCCAGGTGCGGGGCTACGGGAGGACGAGCACCCTGACGAAGTCGTCCTCGTAGCGCTCGCCCACGAGGAAGCGCTTGGTGCCCGCGAGCTCGAATCCCTGCTTCTCGTAGAAGCGGTTGGCGGCGCGCGTTCTCTTGGTTGACGCCGAGCCACACGCTCGCGGAACCGCCCTCGCGCGCGGCGTCCACGGTCGCGGCGACGAGCTGGGACGCGAGGCCGCCGCCGTGGTGGCCCTCGCGCACGTACACCTTGCTGAGCTCCGCGGTCGGGCGCACCGTGACGGCGAGGCGACGTCGGGGTCGGTCGGCTCCGCGAGCACGAGCATCGTGTAGCCGACGGTGGCGCCCTCGTCCTCCGCCACGAACAGGACGCGCGCGGGGTCGGCAAGGTAGCCCGTGAAGGAGTCCACGGAGAGGTTAGCCGCGATGAACGCCGCGATCGACTCGGTAGCGTGTGCGGCGGGCAGGCGAGCGGAACGTCGCGGCCGCGAGCTCGGCGAGCGCAGCGGCATCCTCGCCCCTCGCCCCGCCGCACCGAAAACGCAGGAGATCCGGCGCCCCCGGCTCCGCGAGTCGGCGTGTCTCGGTCTGTCACTGAGAATCTCCTGCGTTTTCAGGTCGGCGTGCGGGGGAGGATGCGCGAAGGGGCCGACCGAAGCCGACCCCTTCCTGAGTTGCCTACGTGCAGAAACTCAGACGAGCGAGTTGACGTCGAGCGGGATGCCCGGGCCGAAGGTCCGTGGAGACCGTGCCCTTGGTGATGTAGCGGCCCCTTCGACGAGCTCGGCTTCGAGCGGACGACCTCGTCGATCGCCGCCTTTGATGTTGTCGCCGAGCTGCTCGGCCGAGAAGCCCGCCTTGCCGACCACGAAGTGGACGTTGGCGTGCTTGTCGACGCGGAACTCGATCATTCCGCCCTTGATGTCGGACACGGCCTTGCCGGTGTCCTGCGTCACGGTGCCGGTCTTCGGGTTGGCATGAGGCCGCGGGGGCCCGAGCACCTTTCCGAGGCGGCCGACCTGGCCCATGAGCTCCGGGGTCGACACGGCGGCGTCGAACGCGGTGTAGCCGCCCGCCACCTTGTCGATGAGCTCGGAGCCGCCGACCTCGTCGGCGCCGGCGGCGAGCGCCGCCTCGGCCGCGGGGGCCGGTCGCGAACACGATGACGCGGGCGGTCTTGCCCGTTGCCGTGGGGGAGGATGACCGTGCCGCGGACCATCTGGTCGGCCTTGCGCGGGTCGACACCCTGCTTGAGCGCGACCTCGACCGTGCTGTCGAACTTCTTCGACCCGGTCTCCTTCGCGACGGCGACGGCCTCGGCGGCCGGTGTAGAGCTTGCCCTCTTCGATCTTCTCCGCGGCGGCGCGGTATGCCTTCGACTTCGTAGCCATGATTACGCCTCCACCGTGATTCCCATGGAGCGGGCGGTGCCCGCGATGATCTTCTCCGCGCCTCGATGTCGTTCGCGTGAGGTCGACCATCTTCTGCTCCGCGATCGCGCGGACCTGGTCCTTGGTGAGCTTCGCGACCTTGACGGTGTGCGGGGTGGGCGAACCCTTGCCGACGCCGGCGGCCTCTTGATGAGCTCCGCGGCGGGCGGGGTCTTGAGGATGAACGTGAAGCTGCGGTCCTCGTAGACGGTGATCTCCACGGGGATGACGTTGCCGCGCTGCGACTCGGTCGCCGCGTTGTACGCCTTGCAGAACTCCATGATGTTCACGCCGTGCTGACCCAGCGCCGGACCGATGGGCGGTGCGGGGTTGGCGGCGCCGCCTGGATCTGAAGCTTGATCAGACCCGTAACCTTCTTCTCGGTGCCATTGTTTTCCTAACGGTGATCGAGCTCTTCGGTCGCTGAGGCTCTCGAAGGGCTCTCCCGCCATCCCCGGATGGGATGCGGTGAGGTGGTTTGCGGGCGCGCGAGGGCGCCAGCACAACTTGACTATCTTAGCCGGGAATCCCGACGACGGGAATCCCGAGGTCGCGTGCGACCCGCGCCAGCCTGTCGTCGAAGGTCGCGACAGCAGCCCCATCGCGCTTCGCTGCGAGAAGAACGCACGCATCCGGCATGCGGAGGCCGGTATCAGCACGAAGCTGAGCGAGGTCCTCCGGATCATCGGGCTTGATCCAGGCGACCCACTCCCAGCGTGGCCAGCGCACTGGACACCGCTGGCATCAAGCGTGATCGAGCCGCCACGACGAGCGCCTCTGCCAGAGTGATGCGGTGCGCCACCAGACGCTGGTCCCTATTCGCCCGGAACAGATCCCGGGCGGGTGCGGAGTGAGCATCCGTGAGCTGAGGATCGCGATCATGACGCTCGCATCGAGCACGATCATTCGGGCCACTCGTTCCGCAGCTCCTCGCGCCAGCCCGGCCACCCTAGGTCGGGGAAGGAACCCGCCAGCTCGTCGATCGCTCGCAGGCGACGCGCGGCCTCCTGCTCGTTGACCTCGCTTACCGCCTTTCCGTTGTCGACGATCAGGCGCACGACGAGCCGAGATCGTGGTTCTCCCGGCCAGCGCGCCTGGGCCGCATCGAGGGCTCGCGCTATGTCGTCTGTCTCTGTGACCTGGTAGCGCGGGCGAGTAGTCGGCATGCCGGCAGTGTACCACCGCGAGACAGTGTCACACCGAGATCGATCAACTCAGACCCGAGAAGCGCTCGACGAACGCAGCCAGAGCCTCGAGCACCGTGGCTCGCTTCGCTACGTAGCGATCAGCAGCACCCGCTCCGAAGCGAGGCATCGGAGGAAGCAGCCGCGCGATCGCGGTGCCGGTAGCCGGCAGAACCCCATCCCGGAACGCCGCTGCGAGTAGCAACCGTGTCTCCTCAGGCTTCAAGCCCTCGCGCGTGATGATGGTCTCGAGCTCTTCGTCCTACGCTCTCGGATGAACCGTCGCCAGTCCCCGTCCACGTCGGCGTTGACCGCCACGGACGCGACGAACTGCTCGATGAGATCCTTCTCGACCGCAGGGTGATCGAAGAATCGATGGCGCGGGTGATGGTGCTGGCAACCTCCTTGTCATTCCCGAGCTCATCGCTGTACCGCTGCACGAGCATGAGGTTGTAGTCGATATCGACCTCGACCGATTTCACCAGCTCGATCTCGAAGACCACGTCGTCGGCGATCGACTCGCGATCCGGCCCCTGACGTTCGCGGCGCTCGGCCCAGAGGTCGACGTAGCGGCTCTGGTAGTCCTGCAGAGTGCCAGGCGGGAGCAGTGCATCCTCTGCGAACTCGTCAAACGCCGTGAGGATATTGCGCAGACGCAGGATGTCACCGAAGAGAGCGATGAACTCGTTCTGCTCGGTCTCGCCGAGCGGAGAGTTTCCAGGAGGGAATCCGACCAGCAGGCGCTCGACCAGTTCGGCGTAGACGGAGTGGTAGTCGGCGTACGGCTTTAGTACGACGATCCCGTGCGCATCCTTGTCACCGACAGCGCGATCGCGTCATTGGTGGCTTGCTCGAGATTTTCTGAACGAGACGATGTTGCCGTAGGTCTTCACCGAGTTCAGGATGCGATGGTGCGGGAGAAGGCTTGAACAAGTCCGTGCTGTCGGAGGTTCTTGTCGACGAACAGCGTGTTGAGGGTGGTCGCGTCGAATCCGGTGAGCTGCATGTCCACAACGATCACGAGGTCGAGTTCGCGATTCTTGATGCGTTGCGTGAGATCGACGTAGTAGCGCTGGAATCCATCGCCGCTCGTGGAAAAGTTGGTC
>JANDEH010000143.1:0-35694 GCA_024610705.1 Tetragnatha versicolor
AATGGCGTCGGTGCCAAAGTTAGGTAATCACGCCAAGGAACAATTTAAGCCGCGGCGCGAAAAGATCGGGACGGTTAGTTCCAGACTTAGTGATTCCGGGGAAACGGTGGGGGGTAGAGGAATGGCGTCGGTGCCAAAGTTGGGTAATCACGCCAAGGAACAATTTAAGCCGCGGCGCGAAAAGATCGGACGGTTAGTTCAGACTTAGTGATTCCGGGGAAACGGTGGGGGGTAGAGGAATGGCGTCGGTGCCAAAGTTGGGTAATCACGCCAAGGAACAATTTAAGCCGCGGCGCGAAAAGATCGGACGGTTAGTTCCAGACTTAGTGATTCCGGGGAAACGGTGAGGAGTAGAGGAATGGCGTCGGTGCCAAAGTTGGGTAATCACGCCAAGGAACAATTTAAGCCGCGGCGCGAAAAGATCGGACGGTTAGTTCCAGACTTAGTTATTCCGGGGAAACGGTGGGGGGTAGAGGAATGGCGTCGGTGCCAAAGTTGGGTAATCACGCCAAGGAACAATTTAAGCCGCGGCGCGAAAAGATCGGACGGTTAGTTCCAGACTTAGTGATTCCGGGGAAACGGTGGGGGGTAGAGGAATGGCGTCGGTGCCAAAGTTGGGTAATCACGCCAAGGAACAATTTAAGCCGCGGCGCGAAAAGATCGGACGGTTAGTTCCAGACTTAGTGATTCCGGGGAAACGGTGGGGGGTAGAGGAATCGCGTCGGTGCCAAAGTTGGGTAATCACGCCAAGGAACAATTTAAGCCGCGGCGCGAAAAGATCGGACGGTTAGTTCCAGACTTAGTGATTCCGGGGAAACGGTGGGGGGTAGAGGAATGGCGTCGGTGCCAAAGTTGGGTAATCACGCCAAGGAACAATTTAAGCCGCGGCGCGAAAAGATCGGACGGTTAGTTCCAGACTTAGTGATTCCGGGGAAACGGTGGGGGGTAGAGGAATGGCGTCGGTGCCAAAGTTGGGTAATCACGCCAAGGAACAATTTAAGCCGCGGCGCGAAAAGATCGGACGGTTAGTTCCAAACTTAGTGATTCCGGGGAAACGGTGGGGGGTAGAGGAATGGCGTCGGTGCCAAAGTTGGGTAATCACGCCAAGGAACAATTTAAGCCACGGCGCGAAAAGATCGGACGGATAGTTCCAGACTTAGTGATTCCGGGGAAACGGTGGGGGGTAGAGGAATGGCGTCGGTGCCAAAGTTGGGTAATCACGCCAAGGAACAATTTAAGCCGCGGCGCGAAAAGATCGGACGGTTAGTTCCAGACTTAGTGATTCCGGGGAAACGGTGGGGGGGTAGAGGAATGGCGTCGGTGCCAAAGTTAGGTAATCACGCCAAGGAACAATTTAAGCCGCGGCGCGAAAAGATCGGACGGTTAGTTCCAGACTTAGTGATTCCGGGGAAACGGTGGGGGGTAGAGGAATGGCGTCGGTGCCAAAGTTGGGTAATCACGCCAAGGAACAATTTAAGCCGCGGCGCGAAAAGATCGGACGGTTAGTTCAGACTTAGTGATTCCGGGGAAACGGTGGGGGGTAGAGGAATGGCGTCGGTGCCAAAGTTGGGTAATCACGCCAAGGAACAATTTAAGCCGCGGCGCGAAAAGATCGGACGGTTAGTTCCAGACTTAGTTATTCCGGGGAAACGGTGGGGGGTAGAGGAATGGCGTCGGTGCCAAAGTTGGGTAATCACGCCAAGGAACAATTTAAGCCGCGGCGCGAAAAGATCGGACGGTTAGTTCCAGACTTAGTGATTCCGGGGAAACGGTGGGGGGTAGAGGAATGGCGTCGGTGCCAAAGTTGGGTAATCACGCCAAGGAACAATTTAAGCCGCGGCGCGAAAAGATCGGACGGTTAGTTCCAGACTTAGTGATTCCGGGGAAACGGTGGGGGGTAGAGGAATCGCGTCGGTGCCAAAGTTGGGTAATCACGCCAAGGAACAATTTAAGCCGCGGCGCGAAAAGATCGGACGGTTAGTTCCAGACTTAGTGATTCCGGGGAAACGGTGGGGGGTAGAGGAATGGCGTCGGTGCCAAAGTTGGGTAATCACGCCAAGGAACAATTTAAGCCGCGGCGCGAAAAGATCGGACGGTTAGTTCCAGACTTAGTGATTCCGGGGAAACGGTGGGGGGTAGAGGAATGGCGTCGGTGCCAAAGTTGGGTAATCACGCCAAGGAACAATTTAAGCCGCGGCGCGAAAAGATCGGACGGTTAGTTCCAGACTTAGTGATTCCGGGGTAACGGTGGGGGGTAGAGGAATGGCGTCGGTGCCAAAGTTGGGTAATCACGCCAAGGAACAATTTAAGCCGCGGCGCGAAAAGATCGGACGGTTAGTTCCAGACTTAGTGATTCCGGGGAAACGGTGGGGGGTAGAGGAATGGCGTTGGTGCCAAAGTTGGGTAATCACGCCAAGGAACAATTTAAGCCGCGGCGCGAAAAGATCGGACGGTTAGTTCCAGACTTAGTGATTCCGGGGAAACGGTGGGGGGTAGAGCAATGGCGTCGGTGCCAAAGTTGGGTAATCACGCCAAGGAACAATTTAAGCCGCGGCGCGAAAAGATCGGACGGTTAGTTCCAGACTTAGTGATTCCGGGGAAACGGTGGGGGGTAGAGGAATGGCGTCGGTGCCAAAGTTGGGTAATCACGCCAAGGAACAATTTAAGCCGCGGCGCGAAAAGATCGGACGGTTAGTTCCAGACTTAGTGATTCCGGGGAAACGGTGGGGGGTAGAGGAATGGCGTCGGTGCCAAAGTTGGGTAATCACGCCAAGGAACAATTTAAGCCGCGGCGCGAAAAGATCGGACGGTTAGTTCCAGACTTAGTGATTCCGGGGAAACGGTGGGGGGTAGAGGAATGGCGTCGGTGCCAAAGTTAGGTAATCACGCCAAGGAACAATTTAAGCCGCGGCGCGAAAAGATCGGACGGTTAGTTCCAGACTTAGTGATTCCGGGGAAACGGTGGGGGGTAGAGGAATGGCGTCGGTGCCAAAGTTGGGTAATCACGCCAAGGAACAATTTAAGCCGCGGCGCGAAAAGATCGGACGGTTAGTTCAGACTTAGTGATTCCGGGGAAACGGTGGGGGGTAGAGGAATGGCGTCGGTGCCAAAGTTGGGTAATCACGCCAAGGAACAATTTAAGCCGCGGCGCGAAAAGATCGGACGGTTAGTTCCAGACTTAGTGATTCCGGGGGGAAACGGTGGGGGGTAGAGCAATGGCGTCGGTGCCAAAGTTGGGTAATCACGCCAAGGAACAATTTAAGCCGCGGCGCGAAAAGATCGGACGGTTAGTTCCAGACTTAGTGATTCCGGGGAAACGGTGGGGGTAGAGCAATGGCGTCGGTGCCAAAGTTGGGTAATCACGCCAAGGAACAATTTAAGCCGCGGCGCGAAAAGATCGGACGGTTAGTTCCAGACTTAGTGATTCCGGGGAAACGGTGGGGGTAGAGGAATAGCGTCGGTGCCAAAGTTGGGTAATCACGCCAAGGAACATTTTAAGCCGCGGCGCGAAAAGATCGGACGGTTAGTTCCAGACTTAGTGATTCCGGGGAAACGGTGGGGGGTAGAGGAATCGCGTCGGTGCCAAAGTTGGGTAATCACGCCAAGGAACAATTTAAGCCGCGGCGCGAAAAGATCGGACGGTTAGTTCCAGACTTAGTGATTCCGGGGAAACGGTGGGGGGTAGAGGAATGGCGTCGGTGCCAAAGTTGGGTAATCACGCCAAGGAACAATTTAAGCCGCGGCGCGAAAAGATCGGACGGTTAGTTCCAGACTTAGTGATTCCGGGGAAACGGTGGGGGGTAGAGGAATGGCGTCGGTGCCAAAGTTGGGTAATCACGCCAAGGAACAATTTAAGCCGCGGCGCGAAAAGATCGGACGGTTAGTTCCAGACTTTGTGATTCCGGGGAAACGGTGGGGGGTAGAGGAATGGCGTCGGTGCCAAAGTTGGGTAATCACGCCAAGGAACAATTTAAGCCGCGGCGCGAAAAGATCGGACGGTTAGTTCCAGACTTAGTGATTCCGGGGAAACGGTGGGGGGGTAGAGGAATGGCGTCGGTGCCAAAGTTGGGTAATCACGCCAAGGAACAATTTAAGCCGCGGCGCGAAAGATCGGACGGTTAGTTCCAGACTTACTGATTCCGGGGAAACGGTGGGGGGTAGAGGAATGGCGTCGGTGCCAAAGTTGGGTAATCACGCCAAGGAACAATTTAAGCCGCGGCGCGAAAAGATCGGACGGTTAGTTCCAAACTTAGTGATTCCGGGGAAACGGTGGGGGGTAGAGGAATGGCGTCGGTGCCAAAGTTGGGTAATCACGCCAAGGAACAATTTAAGCCGCGGCGCGAAAAGATCGGACGGTTAGTTCCAGACTTACTGATTCCGGGGAAACGGTGAGGAGTAGAGGAATGGCGTCGGTGCCAAAGTTGGGTAATCACGCCAAGGAACAATTTAAGCCGCGGCGCGAAAAGATCGGACGGTTAGTTCCAAACTTAGTGATTCCGGGGAAACGGTGGGGGGTAGAGGAATGGCGTCGGTGCCAAAGTTGGGTAATCACGCCAAGGAACAATTTAAGCCGCGGCGCGAAAAGATCGGACGGTTAGTTCCAGACTTAGTGATTCCGGGGAAACGGTGGGGGGTAGAGCAATGGCGTCGGTGCCAAAGTTGGGTAATCACGCCAAGGAACAATTTAAGCCGCGGCGCGAAAAGATCGGACGGTTAGTTCCAGACTTAGTGATTCCGGGGAAACGGTGGGGGGTAGAGGAATGGCGTCGGTGCCAAAGTTGGGTAATCACGCCAAGGAACAATTTAAGCCGCGGCGTGAAAAGATCGGACGGTTAGTTCCAGACTTAGTGATTCCGGGGAAACGGTGGGGGGGTAGAGGAATGGCGTCGGTGCCAAAGTTGGGTAATCACGCCAAGGAACAATTTAAGCCGCGCGCGAAAAGATCGGACGGTTAGTTCCAGACTTAGTGATTCCGGGGAAACGGTGGGGGGTAGAGGAATGGCGTCGGTGCCAAAGTTGGGTAATCACGCCAAGGAACAATTTAAGCCGCGGCGCGAAAAGATCGGACGGTTAGTTCCAGACTTAGTGATTACGGGGAAACGGTGGGGGGTAGAGGAATGGCGTCGGTGCCAAAGTTGGGTAATCACGCCAAGGAACAATTTAAGCCGCGGCGCGAAAAGATCGGACGTTTAGTTCCAGACTTAGTGATTCCGTGGAAACGGTGGGGGGTAGAGGAATGGCGTCGGTGCCAAAGTTGGGTAATCACGCCAAGGAACAATTTAAGCCGCGGCGCGAAAAGATCGGACGGTAAGTTCCAGACTTAGTGATTCCGGGGAAACGGTGGGGGGTAGAGGAATGGCGTCGGTGCCAAAGTTGGGTAATCACGACAAGGAACAATTTAAGACGCGGCGGGAAAAGATCGGACGGTTAGTTCCAGACTTAGTGATTACGGGGAAACGGTGGGGGGTAGAGGAATGGCGTCGGTGCCAAAGTTGGGTAATCACGCCAAGGAACAATTTAAGCCGCGGCGCGAAAAGATCGGACGGTAAGTTCCAGACTTAGTGATTCCGGGGAAACGGTGGGGGGTAGAGGAATGGCGTCGGTGCCAAAGTTGGGTAATCACGCCAAGGAACAATTTAAGCCGCGGCGCGAAAAGATCGGACGGTTAGTTCCAGACTTAGTGATTCCGGGGAAACGGTGGGGGGTAGAGGAATGGCGTCGGTGCCAAAGTTGGGTAATCACGCCAAGGAACAATTTAAGCCGCGGCGCGAAAAGATCGGACGGTTAGTTCCAGACTTAGTGATTCCGGGGAAACGGTGGGGGGTAGAGGAATCGCGTCGGTGCCAAAGTTGGGTAATCACGCCAAGGAACAATTTAAGCCGCGGCGCGAAAAGATCGGGCGGTTAGTTCCAGACTTAGTGATTCCGGGGAAACGGTGGGGGGTAGAGGAATGGCGTCGGTGCCAAAATTGGGTAATCACGCCAAGGAACAATTTAAGCCGCGGCGCGAAAAGATCGGACGGTTAGTTCCAGACTTAGTGATTCCGGGGAAACGGTGGGGGGTAGAGGAATGGCGTCGGTGCCAAAGTTGGGTAATCACGCCAAGGAACAATTTAAGCCGCGGCGCGAAAAGATCGGACGGTTAGTTCCAGACTTAGTGATTCCGGGGAAACGGTGGGGGGTAGAGCAATGGCGTCGGTGCCAAAGTTGGGTAATCACGCCAAGGAACAATTTAAGCCGCGGCGCGAAAAGATCGGACGGTTAGTTCCAGACTTAGTGATTCCGGGGAAACGGTGGGGGGTAGAGCAATGGCGTCGGTGCCAAAGTTGGGTAATCACGCCAAGGAACAATTTAAGCCGCGGCGCGAAAAGATCGGACGGTTAGTTCCAGACTTAGTGATTCCGGGGAAACGGTGGGGGGTAGAGGAATAGCGTCGGTGCCAAAGTTGGGTAATCACGCCAAGGAACATTTTAAGCCGCGGCGCGAAAAGATCGGACGGTTAGTTCCAGACTTAGTGATTCCGGGGAAACGGTGGGGGGTAGAGGAATCGCGTCGGTGCCAAAGTTGGGTAATCACGCCAAGGAACAATTTAAGCCGCGGCGCGAAAAGATCGGACGGTTAGTTCCAGACTTAGTGATTCCGGGGAAACGGTGGGGGGTAGAGGAATGGCGTCGGTGCCAAAGTTGGGTAATCACGCCAAGGAACAATTTAAGCCGCGGCGCGAAAAGATCGGACGGTTAGTTCCAGACTTAGTGATTCCGGGGAAACGGTGGGGGGTAGAGGAATGGCGTCGGTGCCAAAGTTGGGTAATCACGCCAAGGAACAATTTAAGCCGCGGCGCGAAAAGATCGGACGGTTAGTTCCAGACTTTGTGATTCCGGGGAAACGGTGGGGGGTAGAGGAATGGCGTCGGTGCCAAAGTTGGGTAATCACGCCAAGGAACAATTTAAGCCGCGGCGCGAAAAGATCGGACGGTTAGTTCCAGACTTAGTGATTCCGGGGAAACGGTGGGGGGTAGAGGAATGGCGTCGGTGCCAAAGTTGGGTAATCACGCCAAGGAACAATTTAAGCCGCGGCGCGAAAAGATCGGACGGTTAGTTCCAGACTTACTGATTCCGGGGAAACGGTGGGGGGTAGAGGAATGGCGTCGATGCCAAAGTTGGGTAATCACGCCAAGGAACAATTTAAGCCGCGGCGCGAAAAGATCGGACGGTTAGTTCCAAACTTAGTGATTCCGGGGAAACGGTGGGGGGTAGAGGAATGGCGTCGGTGCCAAAGTTGGGTAATCACGCCAAGGAACAATTTAAGCCGCGGCGCGAAAAGATCGGACGGTTAGTTCCAGACTTACTGATTCCGGGGAAACGGTGAGGAGTAGAGGAATGGCGTCGGTGCCAAAGTTGGGTAATCACGCCAAGGAACAATTTAAGCCGCGGCGCGAAAAGATCGGACGGTTAGTTCCAAACTTAGTGATTCCGGGGAAACGGTGGGGGGTAGAGGAATGGCGTCGGTGCCAAAGTTGGGTAATCACGCCAAGGAACAATTTAAGCCGCGGCGCGAAAAGATCGGACGGTTAGTTCCAGACTTAGTGATTCCGGGGAAACGGTGGGGGGTAGAGCAATGGCGTCGGTGCCAAAGTTGGGTAATCACGCCAAGGAACAATTTAAGCCGCGGCGCGAAAAGATCGGACGGTTAGTTCCAGACTTAGTGATTCCGGGGAAACGGTGGGGGGTAGAGGAATGGCGTCGGTGCCAAAGTTGGGTAATCACGCCAAGGAACAATTTAAGCCGCGGCGTGAAAAGATCGGACGGTTAGTTCCAGACTTAGTGATTCCGGGGAAACGGTGGGGGGGTAGAGGAATGGCGTCGGTGCCAAAGTTGGGTAATCACGCCAAGGAACAATTTAAGCCGCGGCGCGAAAAGATCGGACGGTTAGTTCCAGACTTAGTGATTCCGGGGAAACGGTGGGGGGTAGAGGAATGGCGTCGGTGCCAAAGTTGGGTAATCACGCCAAGGAACAATTTAAGCCGCGGCGCGAAAAGATCGGACGGTTAGTTCCAGACTTAGTGATTACGGGGAAACGGTGGGGGGTAGAGGAATGGCGTCGGTGCCAAAGTTGGGTAATCACGCCAAGGAACAATTTAAGCCGCGGCGCGAAAAGATCGGACGTTTAGTTCCAGACTTAGTGATTCCGTGGAAACGGTGGGGGGTAGAGGAATGGCGTCGGTGCCAAAGTTGGGTAATCACGCCAAGGAACAATTTAAGCCGCGGCGCGAAAAGATCGGACGGTAAGTTCCAGACTTAGTGATTCCGGGGAAACGGTGGGGGGTAGAGGAATGGCGTCGGTGCCAAAGTTGGGTAATCACGACAAGGAACAATTTAAGACGCGGCGGGAAAAGATCGGACGGTTAGTTCCAGACTTAGTGATTACGGGGAAACGGTGGGGGGTAGAGGAATGGCGTCGGTGCCAAAGTTGGGTAATCACGCCAAGGAACAATTTAAGCCGCGGCGCGAAAAGATCGGACGGTAAGTTCCAGACTTAGTGATTCCGGGGAAACGGTGGGGGGTAGAGGAATGGCGTCGGTGCCAAAGTTGGGTAATCACGCCAAGGAACAATTTAAGCCGCGGCGCGAAAAGATCGGACGGTTAGTTCCAGACTTAGTGATTCCGGGGAAACGGTGGGGGGTAGAGGAATGGCGTCGGTGCCAAAGTTGGGTAATCACGCCAAGGAACAATTTAAGCCGCGGCGCGAAAAGATCGGACGGTTAGTTCCAGACTTAGTGATTCCGGGGAAACGGTGGGGGGTAGAGGAATCGCGTCGGTGCCAAAGTTGGGTAATCACGCCAAGGAACAATTTAAGCCGCGGCGCGAAAAGATCGGGCGGTTAGTTCCAGACTTAGTGATTCCGGGGAAACGGTGGGGGGTAGAGGAATGGCGTCGGTGCCAAAATTGGGTAATCACGCCAAGGAACAATTTAAGCCGCGGCGCGAAAAGATCGGACGGTTAGTTCCAGACTTAGTGATTCCGGGGAAACGGTGGGGGGTAGAGGAATGGCGTCGGTGCCAAAGTTGGGTAATCACGCCAAGGAACAATTTAAGCCGCGGCGCGAAAAGATCGGACGGTTAGTTCCAGACTTAGTGATTCCGGGGAAACGGTGGGGGGTAGAGGAATGGCGTCGGTGCCAAAGTTGGGTAATCACGCCAAGGAACAATTTAAGCCGCGGCGCGAAAAGATCGGACGGTTAGTTCCAAACTTAGTGATTCCGGGGAAACGGTGGGGGGTAGAGGAATGGCGTCGGTGCCAAAGTTGGGTAATCACGCCAAGGAACAATTTAAGCCGCGGCGCGAAAAGATCGGACGGTTAGTTCCAGACTTAGTGATTCCGGGGAAACGGTGGGGGGTAGAGGAATCGCGTCGGTGCCAAAGTTGGGTAATCACGCCAAGGAACAATTTAAGCCGCGGCGCGAAAAGATCGGGCGGTTAGTTCCAGACTTAGTGATTCCGGGGAAACGGTGGGGGGTAGAGGAATGGCGTCGGTGCCAAAATTTGGTAATCACGCCAAGGAACAATTTAAGCCGCGGCGCGAAAAGATCGGACGGTTAGTTCCAGACTTAGTGATTCCGGGGAAACGGTGGGGGGTAGAGGAATGGCGTCGGTGCCAAAGTTGGGTAATCACGCCAAGGAACAATTTAAGCCGCGGCGCGAAAAGATCGGACGGTTAGTTCCAGACTTAGTGATTCCGGGGAAACGGTGGGGGGTAGAGGAATGGCGTCGGTGCCAAAGTTGGGTAATCACGCCAAGGAACAATTTAAGCCGCGGCGCGAAAAGATCGGACGGTAAGTTCCAGACTTAGTGATTCCGGGGAAACGGTGGGGGGTAGAGGAATGGCGTCGGTGCCAAAGTTGGGTAATCACGACAAGGAACAATTTAAGACGCGGCGGGAAAAGATCGGACGGTTAGTTCCAGACTTAGTGATTACGGGGAAACGGTGGGGGGTAGAGGAATGGCGTCGGTGCCAAAGTTGGGTAATCACGCCAAGGAACAATTTAAGCCGCGGCGCGAAAAGATCGGACGGTAAGTTCCAGACTTAGTGATTCCGGGGTAACGGTGGGGGGTAGAGGAATGGCGTCGGTGCCAAAGTTGGGTAATCACGCCAAGGAACAATTTAAGCCGCGGCGCGAAAAGATCGGACGGTTAGTTCCAGACTTAGTGATTCCGGGGAAACGGTGGGGGGTAGAGGAATGGCGTTGGTGCCAAAGTTGGGTAATCACGCCAAGGAACAATTTAAGCCGCGGCGCGAAAAGATCGGACGGTTAGTTCCAGACTTAGTGATTCCGGGGAAACGGTGGGGGGTAGAGCAATGGCGTCGGTGCCAAAGTTGGGTAATCACGCCAAGGAACAATTTAAGCCGCGGCGCGAAAAGATCGGACGGTTAGTTCCAGACTTAGTGATTCCGGGGAAACGGTGGGGGGTAGAGGAATGGCGTCGGTGCCAAAGTTGGGTAATCACGCCAAGGAACAATTTAAGCCGCGGCGCGAAAAGATCGGACGGTTAGTTCCAGACTTAGTGATTCCGGGGAAACGGTGGGGGGTAGAGGAATGGCGTCGGTGCCAAAGTTGGGTAATCACGCCAAGGAACAATTTAAGCCGCGGCGCGAAAAGATCGGACGGTTAGTTCCAGACTTAGTGATTCCGGGGAAACGGTGGGGGGTAGAGGAATGGCGTCGGTGCCAAAGTTAGGTAATCACGCCAAGGAACAATTTAAGCCGCGGCGCGAAAAGATCGGACGGTTAGTTCCAGACTTAGTGATTCCGGGGAAACGGTGGGGGGTAGAGGAATGGCGTCGGTGCCAAAGTTGGGTAATCACGCCAAGGAACAATTTAAGCCGCGGCGCGAAAAGATCGGACGGTTAGTTCAGACTTAGTGATTCCGGGGAAACGGTGGGGGGTAGAGGAATGGCGTCGGTGCCAAAGTTGGGTAATCACGCCAAGGAACAATTTAAGCCGCGGCGCGAAAAGATCGGACGGTTAGTTCCAGACTTAGTGATTCCGGGGAAACGGTGGGGGGTAGAGCAATGGCGTCGGTGCCAAAGTTGGGTAATCACGCCAAGGAACAATTTAAGCCGCGGCGCGAAAAGATCGGACGGTTAGTTCCAGACTTAGTGATTCCGGGGAAACGGTGGGGGGTAGAGCAATGGCGTCGGTGCCAAAGTTGGGTAATCACGCCAAGGAACAATTTAAGCCGCGGCGCGAAAAGATCGGACGGTTAGTTCCAGACTTAGTGATTCCGGGGAAACATTGGGGGGTAGAGGAATAGCGTCGGTGCCAAAGTTGGGTAATCACGCCAAGGAACAATTTAAGCCGCGGCGCGAAAAGATCGGACGGTTAGTTCCAGACTTACTGATTCCGGGGAAACGGTGAGGAGTAGAGGAATGGCGTCGGTGCCAAAGTTGGGTAATCACGCCAAGGAACAATTTAAGCCGCGGCGCGAAAAGATCGGACGGTTAGTTCCAAACTTAGTGATTCCGGGGAAACGGTGGGGGGTAGAGGAATGGCGTCGGTGCCAAAGTTGGGTAATCACGCCAAGGAACAATTTAAGCCGCGGCGCGAAAAGATCGGACGGTTAGTTCCAGACTTAGTGATTCCGGGGAAACGGTGGGGGGTAGAGCAATGGCGTCGGTGCCAAAGTTGGGTAATCACGCCAAGGAACAATTTAAGCCGCGGCGCGAAAAGATCGGACGGTTAGTTCCAGACTTAGTGATTCCGGGGAAACGGTGGGGGGTAGAGGAATGGCGTCGGTGCCAAAGTTGGGTAATCACGCCAAGGAACAATTTAAGCCGCGGCGTGAAAAGATCGGACGGTTAGTTCCAGACTTAGTGATTCCGGGGAAACGGTGGGGGGGTAGAGGAATGGCGTCGGTGCCAAAGTTGGGTAATCACGCCAAGGAACAATTTAAGCCGCGGCGCGAAAAGATCGGACGGTTAGTTCCAGACTTAGTGATTCCGGGGAAACGGTGGGGGGTAGAGGAATGGCGTCGGTGCCAAAGTTGGGTAATCACGCCAAGGAACAATTTAAGCCGCGGCGCGAAAAGATCGGACGGTTAGTTCCAGACTTAGTGATTACGGGGAAACGGTGGGGGGTAGAGGAATGGCGTCGGTGCCAAAGTTGGGTAATCACGCCAAGGAACAATTTAAGCCGCGGCGCGAAAAGATCGGACGTTTAGTTCCAGACTTAGTGATTCCGTGGAAACGGTGGGGGGTAGAGGAATGGCGTCGGTGCCAAAGTTGGGTAATCACGCCAAGGAACAATTTAAGCCGCGGCGCGAAAAGATCGGACGGTAAGTTCCAGACTTAGTGATTCCGGGGAAACGGTGGGGGGTAGAGGAATGGCGTCGGTGCCAAAGTTGGGTAATCACGACAAGGAACAATTTAAGACGCGGCGGGAAAAGATCGGACGGTTAGTTCCAGACTTAGTGATTACGGGGAAACGGTGGGGGGTAGAGGAATGGCGTCGGTGCCAAAGTTGGGTAATCACGCCAAGGAACAATTTAAGCCCTGGCGCGAAAAGATCGGACGGTAAGTTCCAGACTTAGTGATTCCGGGGAAACGGTGGGGGGTAGAGGAATGGCGTCGGTGCCAAAGTTGGGTAATCACGCCAAGGAACAATTTAAGCCGCGGCGCGAAAAGATCGGACGGTTAGTTCCAGACTTAGTGATTCCGGGGAAACGGTGGGGGGTAGAGGAATGGCGTCGGTGCCAAAGTTGGGTAATCACGCCAAGGAACAATTTAAGCCGCGGCGCGAAAAGATCGGACGGTTAGTTCCAGACTTAGTGATTCCGGGGAAACGGTGGGGGGTAGAGGAATCGCGTCGGTGCCAAAGTTGGGTAATCACGCCAAGGAAAAATTTAAGCCGCGGCGCGAAAAGATCGGGCGGTTAGTTCCAGACTTAGTGATTCCGGGGAAACGGTGGGGGGTAGAGGAATGGCGTCGGTGCCAAAATTGGGTAATCACGCCAAGGAACAATTTAAGCCGCGGCGCGAAAAGATCGGACGGTTAGTTCCAGACTTAGTGATTCCGGGGAAACGGTGGGGGGTAGAGGAATGGCGTCGGTGCCAAAGTTGGGTAATCACGCCAAGGAACAATTTAAGCCGCGGCGCGAAAAGATCGGACGGTTAGTTCCAGACTTAGTGATTCCGGGGAAACGGTGGGGGGTAGAGGAATGGCGTCGGTGCCAAAGTTGGGTAATCACGCCAAGGAACAATTTAAGCCGCGGCGCGAAAAGATCGGACGGTTAGTTCCAAACTTAGTGATTCCGGGGAAACGGTGGGGGGTAGAGGAATGGCGTCGGTGCCAAAGTTGGGTAATCACGCCAAGGAACAATTTAAGCCGCGGCGCGAAAAGATCGGACGGTTAGTTCCAGACTTAGTGATTCCGGGGAAACGGTGGGGGGTAGAGGAATCGCGTCGGTGCCAAAGTTGGGTAATCACGCCAAGGAAAAATTTAAGCCGCGGCGCGAAAAGATCGGGCGGTTAGTTCCAGACTTAGTGATTCCGGGGAAACGGTGGGGGGTAGAGGAATGGCGTCGGTGCCAAAATTGGGTAATCACGCCAAGGAACAATTTAAGCCGCGGCGCGAAAAGATCGGACGGTTAGTTCCAGACTTAGTGATTCCGGGGAAACGGTGGGGGGTAGAGGAATGGCGTCGG
Source organism: Tetragnatha versicolor (assembly GCA_024610705.1). Taxonomy (NCBI): domain Eukaryota; kingdom Metazoa; phylum Arthropoda; class Arachnida; order Araneae; family Tetragnathidae; genus Tetragnatha; species Tetragnatha versicolor. Next base: position 13,697 of record JANDEH010000143.1, read on the forward strand.
TGCCAAAGTTGGGTAATCACGCCAAGGAACAATTTAAGCCGCGGCGCGAAAAGATCGGACGGTTAGTTCCAGACTTAGTGATTCCGGGGAAACGGTGGGGGGTAGAGGAATGGCGTCGGTGCCAAAGTTGGGTAATCACGCCAAGGAACAATTTAAGCCGCGGCGCGAAAAGATCGGACGGTTAGTTCCAAACTTAGTGATTCCGGGGAAACGGTGGGGGGTAGAGGAATGGCGTCGGTGCCAAAGTTGGGTAATCACGCCAAGGAACAATTTAAGCCGCGGCGCGAAAAGATCGGACGGTTAGTTCCAGACTTAGTGATTCCGGGGAAACGGTGGGGGGTAGAGGAATCGCGTCGGTGCCAAAGTTGGGTAATCACGCCAAGGAACAATTTAAGCCGCGGCGCGAAAAGATCGGGCGGTTAGTTCCAGACTTAGTGATTCCGGGGAAACGGTGGGGGGTAGAGGAATGGCGTCGGTGCGAAAATTGGGTAATCACGCCAAGGAACAATTTAAGCCGCGGCGCGAAAAGATCGGACGGTTAGTTCCAGACTTAGTGATTCCGGGGAAACGGTGGGGGGTAGAGGAATGGCGTCGGTGCCAAAGTTGGGTAATCACGCCAAGGAACAATTTAAGCCGCGGCGCGAAAAGATCGGACGGTTAGTTCCAGACTTAGTGATTCCGGGGAAACGGTGGGGGGTAGAGGAATGGCGTCGGTGCCAAAGTTGGGTAATCACGCCAAGGAACAATTTAAGCCGCGGCGCGAAAAGATCGGACGGTAAGTTCCAGACTTAGTGATTCCGGGGAAACGGTGGGGGGTAGAGGAATGGCGTCGGTGCCAAAGTTGGGTAATCACGCCAAGGAACAATTTAAGCCGCGGCGCGAAAAGATCGGACGGTTAGTTCCAGACTTAGTGATTCCGGGGAAACGGTGGGGGGTAGAGGAATGGCGTCGGTGCCAAAGTTGGGTAATCACGCCAAGGAACAATTTAAGCCGCGGCGCGAAAAGATCGGACGGTTAGTTCCAGACTTAGTGATTCCGGGGAAACGGTGGGGGGTAGAGGAATGGCGTCGGTGCCAAAGTTGGGTAATCACGCCAAGGAACAATTTAAGCCGCGGCGCGAAAAGATCGGACGGTTAGTTCCAAACTTAGTGATTCCGGGGAAACGGTGGGGGGTAGAGGAATGGCGTCGGTGCCAAAGTTGGGTAATCACGCCAAGGAACAATTTAAGCCGCGGCGCGAAAAGATCGGACGGTAAGTTCCAGACTTAGTGATTCCGGGGAAACGGTGGGGGGTAGAGGAATGGCGTCGGTGCCAAAGTTGGGTAATCACGCCAAGGAACAATTTAAGCCGCGGCGCGAAAAGATCGGACGGTTAGTTCCAGACTTAGTGATTCCGGGGAAACGGTGGGGGGTAGAGGAATGGCGTCGGTGCCAAAATTGGGTAATCACGCCAAGGAACAATTTAAGCCGCGGCGCGAAAAGATCGGACGGTTAGTTCCAGACTTAGTGATTCCGGGGAAACGGTGGGGGGTAGAGGAATGGCGTCGGTGCCAAAGTTGGGTAATCACGCCAAGGAACAATTTAAGCCGCGGCGCGAAAAGATCGGACGGTTAGTTCCAGACTTAGTGATTCCGGGGAAACGGTGGGGGGTAGAGGAATGGCGTCGGTGCCAAAGTTGGGTAATCACGCCAAGGAACAATTTAAGCCGCGGCGCGAAAAGATCGGACGGTAAGTTCCAGACTTAGTGATTCCGGGGAAACGGTGGGGGGTAGAGGAATGGCGTCGGTGCCAAAGTTGGGTAATCACGACAAGGAACAATTTAAGACGCGGCGGGAAAAGATCGGACGGTTAGTTCCAGACTTAGTGATTACGGGGAAACGGTGGGGGGTAGAGGAATGGCGTCGGTGCCAAAGTTGGGTAATCACGCCAAGGAACAATTTAAGCCGCGGCGCGAAAAGATCGGACGGTAAGTTCCAGACTTAGTGATTCCGGGGTAACGGTGGGGGGTAGAGGAATGGCGTCGGTGCCAAAGTTGGGTAATCACGCCAAGGAACAATTTAAGCCGCGGCGCGAAAAGATCGGACGGTTAGTTCCAGACTTAGTGATTCCGGGGAAACGGTGGGGGGTAGAGGAATGGCGTTGGTGCCAAAGTTGGGTAATCACGCCAAGGAACAATTTAAGCCGCGGCGCGAAAAGATCGGACGGTTAGTTCCAGACTTAGTGATTCCGGGGAAACGGTGGGGGGTAGAGCAATGGCGTCGGTGCCAAAGTTGGGTAATCACGCCAAGGAACAATTTAAGCCGCGGCGCGAAAAGATCGGACGGTTAGTTCCAGACTTAGTGATTCCGGGGAAACGGTGGGGGGTAGAGGAATGGCGTCGGTGCCAAAGTTGGGTAATCACGCCAAGGAACAATTTAAGCCGCGGCGCGAAAAGATCGGACGGTTAGTTCCAGACTTAGTGATTCCGGGGAAACGGTGGGGGGTAGAGGAATGGCGTCGGTGCCAAAGTTGGGTAATCACGCCAAGGAACAATTTAAGCCGCGGCGCGAAAAGATCGGACGGTTAGTTCCAGACTTAGTGATTCCGGGGAAACGGTGGGGGGTAGAGGAATGGCGTCGGTGCCAAAGTTAGGTAATCACGCCAAGGAACAATTTAAGCCGCGGCGCGAAAAGATCGGACGGTTAGTTCCAGACTTAGTGATTCCGGGGAAACGGTGGGGGGTAGAGGAATGGCGTCGGTGCCAAAGTTGGGTAATCACGCCAAGGAACAATTTAAGCCGCGGCGCGAAAAGATCGGACGGTTAGTTCAGACTTAGTGATTCCGGGGAAACGGTGGGGGGTAGAGGAATGGCGTCGGTGCCAAAGTTGGGTAATCACGCCAAGGAACAATTTAAGCCGCGGCGCGAAAAGATCGGACGGTTAGTTCCAGACTTAGTGATTCCGGGGAAACGGTGGGGGGTAGAGCAATGGCGTCGGTGCCAAAGTTGGGTAATCACGCCAAGGAACAATTTAAGCCGCGGCGCGAAAAGATCGGACGGTTAGTTCCAGACTTAGTGATTCCGGGGAAACGGTGGGGGGTAGAGCAATGGCGTCGGTGCCAAAGTTGGGTAATCACGCCAAGGAACAATTTAAGCCGCGGCGCGAAAAGATCGGACGGTTAGTTCCAGACTTAGTGATTCCGGGGAAACGGTGGGGGGTAGAGGAATGGCGTCGGTGCCAAAGTTGGGTAATCACGCCAAGGAACAATTTAAGCCGCGGCGTGAAAAGATCGGACGGTTAGTTCCAGACTTAGTGATTCCGGGGAAACGGTGGGGGGGTAGAGGAATGGCGTCGGTGCCAAAGTTGGGTAATCACGCCAAGGAACAATTTAAGCCGCGGCGCGAAAAGATCGGACGGTTAGTTCCAGACTTAGTGATTCCGGGGAAACGGTGGGGGGTAGAGGAATGGCGTCGGTGCCAAAGTTGGGTAATCACGCCAAGGAACAATTTAAGCCGCGGCGCGAAAAGATCGGACGGTTAGTTCCAGACTTAGTGATTACGGGGAAACGGTGGGGGGTAGAGGAATGGCGTCGGTGCCAAAGTTGGGTAATCACGCCAAGGAACAATTTAAGCCGCGGCGCGAAAAGATCGGACGTTTAGTTCCAGACTTAGTGATTCCGTGGAAACGGTGGGGGGTAGAGGAATGGCGTCGGTGCCAAAGTTGGGTAATCACGCCAAGGAACAATTTAAGCCGCGGCGCGAAAAGATCGGACGGTAAGTTCCAGACTTAGTGATTCCGGGGAAACGGTGGGGGGTAGAGGAATGGCGTCGGTGCCAAAGTTGGGTAATCACGACAAGGAACAATTTAAGACGCGGCGGGAAAAGATCGGACGGTTAGTTCCAGACTTAGTGATTACGGGGAAACGGTGGGGGGTAGAGGAATGGCGTCGGTGCCAAAGTTGGGTAATCACGCCAAGGAACAATTTAAGCCGCGGCGCGAAAAGATCGGACGGTAAGTTCCAGACTTAGTGATTCCGGGGAAACGGTGGGGGGTAGAGGAATGGCGTCGGTGCCAAAGTTGGGTAATCACGCCAAGGAACAATTTAAGCCGCGGCGCGAAAAGATCGGACGGTTAGTTCCAGACTTAGTGATTCCGGGGAAACGGTGGGGGGTAGAGGAATGGCGTCGGTGCCAAAGTTGGGTAATCACGCCAAGGAACAATTTAAGCCGCGGCGCGAAAAGATCGGACGGTTAGTTCCAGACTTAGTGATTCCGGGGAAACGGTGGGGGGTAGAGGAATCGCGTCGGTGCCAAAGTTGGGTAATCACGCCAAGGAAAAATTTAAGCCGCGGCGCGAAAAGATCGGGCGGTTAGTTCCAGACTTAGTGATTCCGGGGAAACGGTGGGGGGTAGAGGAATGGCGTCGGTGCCAAAATTGGGTAATCACGCCAAGGAACAATTTAAGCCGCGGCGCGAAAAGATCGGACGGTTAGTTCCAGACTTAGTGATTCCGGGGAAACGGTGGGGGGTAGAGGAATGGCGTCGGTGCCAAAGTTGGGTAATCACGCCAAGGAACAATTTAAGCCGCGGCGCGAAAAGATCGGACGGTTAGTTCCAGACTTAGTGATTCCGGGGAAACGGTGGGGGGTAGAGGAATGGCGTCGGTGCCAAAGTTGGGTAATCACGCCAAGGAACAATTTAAGCCGCGGCGCGAAAAGATCGGACGGTTAGTTCCAAACTTAGTGATTCCGGGGAAACGGTGGGGGGTAGAGGAATGGCGTCGGTGCCAAAGTTGGGTAATCACGCCAAGGAACAATTTAAGCCGCGGCGCGAAAAGATCGGACGGTTAGTTCCAGACTTAGTGATTCCGGGGAAACGGTGGGGGGTAGAGGAATCGCGTCGGTGCCAAAGTTGGGTAATCACGCCAAGGAAAAATTTAAGCCGCGGCGCGAAAAGATCGGGCGGTTAGTTCCAGACTTAGTGATTCCGGGGAAACGGTGGGGGGTAGAGGAATGGCGTCGGTGCCAAAATTGGGTAATCACGCCAAGGAACAATTTAAGCCGCGGCGCGAAAAGATCGGACGGTTAGTTCCAGACTTAGTGATTCCGGGGAAACGGTGGGGGGTAGAGGAATGGCGTCGGTGCCAAAGTTGGGTAATCACGCCAAGGAACAATTTAAGCCGCGGCGCGAAAAGATCGGACGGTTAGTTCCAGACTTAGTGATTCCGGGGAAACGGTGGGGGGTAGAGGAATGGCGTCGGTGCCAAAGTTGGGTAATCACGCCAAGGAACAATTTAAGCCGCGGCGCGAAAAGATCGGACGGTTAGTTCCAAACTTAGTGATTCCGGGGAAACGGTGGGGGGTAGAGGAATGGCGTCGGTGCCAAAGTTGGGTAATCACGCCAAGGAACAATTTAAGCCGCGGCGCGAAAAGATCGGACGGTTAGTTCCAGACTTAGTGATTACGGGGAAACGGTGGGGGGTAGAGGAATGGCGTCGGTGCCAAAGTTGGGTAATCACGCCAAGGAACAATTTAAGCCGCGGCGCGAAAAGATCGGACGGTAAGTTCCAGACTTAGTGATTCCGGGGAAACGGTGGGGGGTAGAGGAATGGCGTCGGTGCCAAAGTTGGGTAATCACGCCAAGGAACAATTTAAGCCGCGGCGCGAAAAGATCGGACGGTTAGTTCCAGACTTAGTGATTCCGGGGAAACGGTGGGGGGTAGAGGAATGGCGTCGGTGCCAAAGTTGGGTAATCACGCCAAGGAACAATTTAAGCCGCGGCGCGAAAAGATCGGACGGTTAGTTCCAGACTTAGTGATTCCGGGGAAACGGTGGGGGGTAGAGGAATCGCGTCGGTGCCAAAGTTGGGTAATCACGCCAAGGAAAAATTTAAGCCGCGGCGCGAAAAGATCGGGCGGTTAGTTCCAGACTTAGTGATTCCGGGGAAACGGTGGGGGGTAGAGGAATGGCGTCGGTGCCAAAATTGGGTAATCACGCCAAGGAACAATTTAAGCCGCGGCGCGAAAAGATCGGACGGTTAGTTCCAGACTTAGTGATTCCGGGGAAACGGTGGGGGGTAGAGGAATGGCGTCGGTGCCAAAGTTGGGTAATCACGCCAAGGAACAATTTAAGCCGCGGCGCGAAAAGATCGGACGGTTAGTTCCAGACTTAGTGATTCCGGGGAAACGGTGGGGGGTAGAGGAATGGCGTCGGTGCCAAAGTTGGGTAATCACGCCAAGGAACAATTTAAGCCGCGGCGCGAAAAGATCGGACGGTTAGTTCCAAACTTAGTGATTCCGGGGAAACGGTGGGGGGTAGAGGAATGGCGTCGGTGCCAAAGTTGGGTAATCACGCCAAGGAACAATTTAAGCCGCGGCGCGAAAAGATCGGACGGTTAGTTCCAGACTTAGTGATTCCGGGGAAACGGTGGGGGGTAGAGGAATCGCGTCGGTGCCAAAGTTGGGTAATCACGCCAAGGAAAAATTTAAGCCGCGGCGCGAAAAGATCGGGCGGTTAGTTCCAGACTTAGTGATTCCGGGGAAACGGTGGGGGGTAGAGGAATGGCGTCGGTGCCAAAATTGGGTAATCACGCCAAGGAACAATTTAAGCCGCGGCGCGAAAAGATCGGACGGTTAGTTCCAGACTTAGTGATTCCGGGGAAACGGTGGGGGGTAGAGGAATGGCGTCGGTGCCAAAGTTGGGTAATCACGCCAAGGAACAATTTAAGCCGCGGCGCGAAAAGATCGGACGGTTAGTTCCAGACTTAGTGATTCCGGGGAAACGGTGGGGGGTAGAGGAATGGCGTCGGTGCCAAAGTTGGGTAATCACGCCAAGGAACAATTTAAGCCGCGGCGCGAAAAGATCGGACGGTTAGTTCCAAACTTAGTGATTCCGGGGAAACGGTGGGGGGTAGAGGAATGGCGTCGGTGCCAAAGTTGGGTAATCACGCCAAGGAACAATTTAAGCCGCGGCGCGAAAAGATCGGACGGTTAGTTCCAGACTTAGTGATTCCGGGGAAACGGTGGGGGGTAGAGGAATCGCGTCGGTGCCAAAGTTGGGTAATCACGCCAAGGAACAATTTAAGCCGCGGCGCGAAAAGATCGGGCGGTTAGTTCCAGACTTAGTGATTCCGGGGAAACGGTGGGGGGTAGAGGAATGGCGTCGGTGCCAAAATTGGGTAATCACGCCAAGGAACAATTTAAGCCGCGGCGCGAAAAGATCGGACGGTTAGTTCCAGACTTAGTGATTCCGGGGAAACGGTGGGGGGTAGAGGAATGGCGTCGGTGCCAAAGTTGGGTAATCACGCCAAGGAACAATTTAAGCCGCGGCGCGAAAAGATCGGACGGTTAGTTCCAGACTTAGTGATTCCGGGGAAACGGTGGGGGGTAGAGGAATGGCGTCGGTGCCAAAGTTGGGTAATCACGCCAAGGAACAATTTAAGCCGCGGCGCGAAAAGATCGGACGGTAAGTTCCAGACTTAGTGATTCCGGGGAAACGGTGGGGGGTAGAGGAATGGCGTCGGTGCCAAAGTTGGGTAATCACGCCAAGGAACAATTTAAGCCGCGGCGCGAAAAGATCGGACGGTTAGTTCCAGACTTAGTGATTCCGGGGAAACGGTGGGGGGTAGAGGAATGGCGTCGGTGCCAAAGTTGGGTAATCACGCCAAGGAACAATTTAAGCCGCGGCGCGAAAAGATCGGACGGTTAGTTCCAGACTTAGTGATTCCGGGGGAAACGGTGGGGGGTAGAGGAATGGCGTCGGTGCCAAAGTTGGGTAATCACGCCAAGGAACAATTTAAGCCGCGGCGCGAAAAGATCGGACGGTTAGTTCCAAACTTAGTGATTCCGGGGAAACGGTGGGGGGTAGAGGAATGGCGTCGGTGCCAAAGTTGGGTAATCACGCCAAGGAACAATTTAAGCCGCGGCGCGAAAAGATCGGACGGTAAGTTCCAGACTTAGTGATTCCGGGGAAACGGTGGGGGGTAGAGGAATGGCGTCGGTGCCAAAGTTGGGTAATCACGCCAAGGAACAATTTAAGCCGCGGCGCGAAAAGATCGGACGGTTAGTTCCAGACTTAGTGATTCCGGGGAAACGGTGGGGGGTAGAGGAATGGCGTCGGTGCCAAAATTGGGTAATCACGCCAAGGAACAATTTAAGCCGCGGCGCGAAAAGATCAGACGGTTAGTTCCAGACTTAGTGATTCCGGGGAAACGGTGGGGGGTAGAGGAATGGCGTCGGTGCCAAAGTTGGGTAATCACGCCAAGGAACAATTTAAGCCGCGGCGCGAAAAGATCGGACGGTTAGTTCCAGACTTAGTGATTCCGGGGAAACGGTGGGGGGTAGAGGAATGGCGTCGGTGCCAAAGTTGGGTAATCACGCCAAGGAACAATTTAAGCCGCGGCGCGAAAAGATCGGACGGTAAGTTCCAGACTTAGTGATTCCGGGGAAACGGTGGGGGGTAGAGGAATGGCGTCGGTGCCAAAGTTGGGTAATCACGACAAGGAACAATTTAAGACGCGGCGGGAAAAGATCGGACGGTTAGTTCCAGACTTAGTGATTACGGGGAAACGGTGGGGGGTAGAGGAATGGCGTCGGTGCCAAAGTTGGGTAATCACGCCAAGGAACAATTTAAGCCGCGGCGCGAAAAGATCGGACGGTAAGTTCCAGACTTAGTGATTCCGGGGTAACGGTGGGGGGTAGAGGAATGGCGTCGGTGCCAAAGTTGGGTAATCACGCCAAGGAACAATTTAAGCCGCGGCGCGAAAAGATCGGACGGTTAGTTCCAGACTTAGTGATTCCGGGGAAACGGTGGGGGGTAGAGGAATGGCGTTGGTGCCAAAGTTGGGTAATCACGCCAAGGAACAATTTAAGCCGCGGCGCGAAAAGATCGGACGGTTAGTTCCAGACTTAGTGATTCCGGGGAAACGGTGGGGGGTAGAGCAATGGCGTCGGTGCCAAAGTTGGGTAATCACGCCAAGGAACAATTTAAGCCGCGGCGCGAAAAGATCGGACGGTTAGTTCCAGACTTAGTGATTCCGGGGAAACGGTGGGGGGTAGAGGAATGGCGTCGGTGCCAAAGTTGGGTAATCACGCCAAGGAACAATTTAAGCCGCGGCGCGAAAAGATCGGACGGTTAGTTCCAGACTTAGTGATTCCGGGGAAACGGTGGGGGGTAGAGGAATGGCGTCGGTGCCAAAGTTGGGTAATCACGCCAAGGAACAATTTAAGCCGCGGCGCGAAAAGATCGGACGGTTAGTTCCAGACTTAGTGATTCCGGGGAAACGGTGGGGGGTAGAGGAATGGCGTCGGTGCCAAAGTTAGGTAATCACGCCAAGGAACAATTTAAGCCGCGGCGCGAAAAGATCGGACGGTTAGTTCCAGACTTAGTGATTCCGGGGAAACGGTGGGGGGTAGAGGAATGGCGTCGGTGCCAAAGTTGGGTAATCACGCCAAGGAACAATTTAAGCCGCGGCGCGAAAAGATCGGACGGTTAGTTCAGACTTAGTGATTCCGGGGAAACGGTGGGGGGTAGAGGAATGGCGTCGGTGCCAAAGTTGGGTAATCACGCCAAGGAACAATTTAAGCCGCGGCGCGAAAAGATCGGACGGTTAGTTCCAGACTTAGTGATTCCGGGGAAACGGTGGGGGGTAGAGCAATGGCGTCGGTGCCAAAGTTGGGTAATCACGCCAAGGAACAATTTAAGCCGCGGCGCGAAAAGATCGGACGGTTAGTTCCAGACTTAGTGATTCCGGGGAAACGGTGGGGGGTAGAGCAATGGCGTCGGTGCCAAAGTTGGGTAATCACGCCAAGGAACAATTTAAGCCGCGGCGCGAAAAGATCGGACGGTTAGTTCCAGACTTAGTGATTCCGGGGAAACATTGGGGGGTAGAGGAATAGCGTCGGTGCCAAAGTTGGGTAATCACGCCAAGGAACATTTTAAGCCGCGGCGCGAAAAGATCGGACGGTTAGTTCCAGACTTAGTGATTCCGGGGAAACGGTGGGGGGTAGAGGAATCGCGTCGGTGCCAAAGTTGGGTAATCACGCCAAGGAACAATTTAAGCCGCGGCGCGAAAAGATCGGACGGTTAGTTCCAGACTTAGTGATTCCGGGGAAACGGTGGGGGGTAGAGGAATGGCGTCGGTGCCAAAGTTGGGTAATCACGCCAAGGAACAATTTAAGCCGCGGCGCGAAAAGATCGGACGGTTAGTTCCAGACTTAGTGATTCCGGGGAAACGGTGGGGGGTAGAGGAATGGCGTCGGTGCCAAAGTTGGGTAATCACGCCAAGGAACAATTTAAGCCGCGGCGCGAAAAGATCGGACGGTTAGTTCCAGACTTTGTGATTCCGGGGAAACGGTGGGGGGTAGAGGAATGGCGTCGGTGCCAAAGTTGGGTAATCACGCCAAGGAACAATTTAAGCCGCGGCGCGAAAAGATCGGACGGTTAGTTCCAGACTTAGTGATTCCGGGGAAACGGTGGGGGGTAGAGGAATGGCGTCGGTGCCAAAGTTGGGTAATCACGCCAAGGAACAATTTAAGCCGCGGCGCGAAAAGATCGGACGGTTAGTTCCAGACTTACTGATTCCGGGGAAACGGTGGGGGGTAGAGGAATGGCGTCGGTGCCAAAGTTGGGTAATCACGCCAAGGAACAATTTAAGCCGCGGCGCGAAAAGATCGGACGGTTAGTTCCAGACTTACTGATTCCGGGGAAACGGTGAGGAGTAGAGGAATGGCGTCGGTGCCAAAGTTGGGTAATCACGCCAAGGAACAATTTAAGCCGCGGCGCGAAAAGATCGGACGGTTAGTTCCAAACTTAGTGATTCCGGGGAAACGGTGGGGGGTAGAGGAATGGCGTCGGTGCCAAAGTTGGGTAATCACGCCAAGGAACAATTTAAGCCGCGGCGCGAAAAGATCGGACGGTTAGTTCCAGACTTAGTGATTCCGGGGAAACGGTGGGGGGTAGAGCAATGGCGTCGGTGCCAAAGTTGGGTAATCACGCCAAGGAACAATTTAAGCCGCGGCGCGAAAAGATCGGACGGTTAGTTCCAGACTTAGTGATTCCGGGGAAACGGTGGGGGGTAGAGGAATGGCGTCGGTGCCAAAGTTGGGTAATCACGCCAAGGAACAATTTAAGCCGCGGCGTGAAAAGATCGGACGGTTAGTTCCAGACTTAGTGATTCCGGGGAAACGGTGGGGGGGTAGAGGAATGGCGTCGGTGCCAAAGTTGGGTAATCACGCCAAGGAACAATTTAAGCCGCGGCGCGAAAAGATCGGACGGTTAGTTCCAGACTTAGTGATTCCGGGGAAACGGTGGGGGGTAGAGGAATGGCGTCGGTGCCAAAGTTGGGTAATCACGCCAAGGAACAATTTAAGCCGCGGCGCGAAAAGATCGGACGGTTAGTTCCAGACTTAGTGATTACGGGGAAACGGTGGGGGGTAGAGGAATGGCGTCGGTGCCAAAGTTGGGTAATCACGCCAAGGAACAATTTAAGCCGCGGCGCGAAAAGATCGGACGTTTAGTTCCAGACTTAGTGATTCCGTGGAAACGGTGGGGGGTAGAGGAATGGCGTCGGTGCCAAAGTTGGGTAATCACGCCAAGGAACAATTTAAGCCGCGGCGCGAAAAGATCGGACGGTAAGTTCCAGACTTAGTGATTCCGGGGAAACGGTGGGGGGTAGAGGAATGGCGTCGGTGCCAAAGTTGGGTAATCACGACAAGGAACAATTTAAGACGCGGCGGGAAAAGATCGGACGGTTAGTTTTAGACTTAGTGATTACGGGGAAACGGTGGGGGGTAGAGGAATGGCGTCGGTGCCAAAGTTGGGTAATCACGCCAAGGAACAATTTAAGCCGCGGCGCGAAAAGATCGGACGGTAAGTTCCAGACTTAGTGATTCCGGGGAAACGGTGGGGGGTAGAGGAATGGCGTCGGTGCCAAAGTTGGGTAATCACGCCAAGGAACAATTTAAGCCGCGGCGCGAAAAGATCGGACGGTTAGTTCCAGACTTAGTGATTCCGGGGAAACGGTGGGGGGTAGAGGAATGGCGTCGGTGCCAAAGTTGGGTAATCACGCCAAGGAACAATTTAAGCCGCGGCGCGAAAAGATCGGACGGTTAGTTCCAGACTTAGTGATTCCGGGGAAACGGTGGGGGGTAGAGGAATCGCGTCGGTGCCAAAGTTGGGTAATCACGCCAAGGAACAATTTAAGCCGCGGCGCGAAAAGATCGGGCGGTTAGTTCCAGACTTAGTGATTCCGGGGAAACGGTGGGGGGTAGAGGAATGGCGTCGGTGCCAAAATTGGGTAATCACGCCAAGGAACAATTTAAGCCGCGGCGCGAAAAGATCGGACGGTTAGTTCCAGACTTAGTGATTCCGGGGAAACGGTGGGGGGTAGAGGAATGGCGTCGGTGCCAAAGTTGGGTAATCACGCCAAGGAACAATTTAAGCCGCGGCGCGAAAAGATCGGACGGTTAGTTCCAGACTTAGTGATTCCGGGGAAACGGTGGGGGGTAGAGGAATGGCGTCGGTGCCAAAGTTGGGTAATCACGCCAAGGAACAATTAAGCCGCGGCGCGAAAAGATCGGACGGTTAGTTCCAACTTAGTGATTCCGGGGAAACGGTGGGGGGTAGAGGAATGGCGTCGGTGCCAAAGTTGGGTAATCACGCCAAGGAACAATTTAAGCCGCGGCGCGAAAAGATCGGACGGTTAGTTCCAGACTTAGTGATTCCGGGAAACGGTGGGGGGTAGAGGAATCGCGTCGGTGCCAAAGTTGGGTAATCACGCCAAGGAACAATTTAAGCCGCGGCGCGAAAAGATCGGGCGGTTAGTTCCAGACTTAGTGATTCCGGGGAAACGGTGGGGGGTAGAGGAATGGCGTCGGTGCCAAATTGGGTAATCACGCCAAGGAACAATTTAAGCCGCGGCGCGAAAAGATCGGACGGTTAGTTCCAGACTTAGTGATTCCGGGGAAACGGTGGGGGGTAGAGGAATGGCGTCGGTGCCAAAGTTGGGTAATCACGCCAAGGAACAATTTAAGCCGCGGCGCGAAAAGATCGGACGGTTAGTTCCAGACTTAGTGATTCCGGGGAAACGGTGGGGGGTAGAGGAATGGCGTCGGTGCCAAAGTTGGGTAATCACGCCAAGGAACAATTTAAGCCGCGGCGCGAAAAGATCGGACGGTAAGTTCCAGACTTAGTGATTCCGGGGAAACGGTGGGGGGTAGAGGAATGGCGTCGGTGCCAAAGTTGGGTAATCACGACAAGGAACAATTTAAGACGCGGCGGGAAAAGATCGGACGGTTAGTTCCAGACTTAGTGATTACGGGGAAACGGTGGGGGGTAGAGGAATGGCGTCGGTGCCAAAGTTGGGTAATCACGCCAAGGAACAATTTAAGCCGCGGCGCGAAAAGATCGGACGGTAAGTTCCAGACTTAGTGATTCCGGGGAAACGGTGGGGGGTAGAGGAATGGCGTCGGTGCCAAAGTTGGGTAATCACGCCAAGGAACAATTTAAGCCGCGGCGCGAAAAGATCGGACGGTTAGTTCCAGACTTAGTGATTCCGGGGAAACGGTGGGGTAAGAGGAATGGCGTCGGTGCCAAAGTTGGGTAATCACGCCAAGGAACAATTTAAGCCGCGGCGCGAAAAGATCGGACGGTTAGTTCCAGACTTAGTGATTCCGGGGAAACGGTGGGGGGTAGAGGAATCGCGTCGGTGCCAAAGTTGGGTAATCACGCCAAGGAACAATTTAAGCCGCGGCGCGAAAAGATCGGGCGGTTAGTTCCAGACTTAGTGATTCCGGGGAAACGGTGGGGGGTAGAGGAATGGCGTCGGTGCCAAAATTGGGTAATCACGCCAAGGAACAATTTAAGCCGCGGCGCGAAAAGATCGGACGGTTAGTTCCAGACTTAGTGATTCCGGGGAAACGGTGGGGGTAGAGGAATGGCGTCGGTGCCAAAGTTGGGTAATCACGCCAAGGAACAATTTAAGCCGCGGCGCGAAAAGATCGGACGGTTAGTTCCAGACTTAGTGATTCCGGGGAAACGGTGGGGGGTAGAGGAATGGCGTCGGTGCCAAAGTTGGGTAATCACGCCAAGGAACAATTTAAGCCGCGGCGCGAAAAGATCGGACGGTTAGTTCCAAACTTAGTGATTCCGGGGAAACGGTGGGGGGTAGAGGAATGGCGTCGGTGCCAAAGTTGGGTAATCACGCCAAGGAACAATTTAAGCCGCGGCGCGAAAAGATCGGACGGTTAGTTCCAGACTTAGTGATTCCGGGGAAACGGTGGGGGGTAGAGGAATCGCGTCGGTGCCAAAGTTGGGTAATCACGCCAAGGAACAATTTAAGCCGCGGCGCGAAAAGATCGGGCGGTTAGTTCCAGACTTAGTGATTCCGGGGAAACGGTGGGGGGTAGAGGAATGGCGTCGGTGCCAAAATTGGGTAATCACGCCAAGGAACAATTTAAGCCGCGGCGCGAAAAGATCGGACGGTTAGTTCCAGACTTAGTGATTCCGGGGAAACGGTGGGGGGTAGAGGAATGGCGTCGGTGCCAAAGTTGGGTAATCACGCCAAGGAACAATTTAAGCCGCGGCGCGAAAAGATCGGACGGTTAGTTCCAGACTTAGTGATTCCGGGGAAACGGTGGGGGGTAGAGGAATGGCGTCGGTGCCAAAGTTGGGTAATCACGCCAAGGAACAATTTAAGCCGCGGCGCGAAAAGATCGGACGGTTAGTTCCAAACTTAGTGATTCCGGGGAAACGGTGGGGGTAGAGGAATGGCGTCGGTGCCAAAGTTGGGTAATCACGCCAAGGAACAATTTAAGCCGCGGCGCGAAAAGATCGGACGGTTAGTTCCAGACTTAGTGATTCCGGGGAAACGGTGGGGAGTAGAGGAATGGCGTCGGTGCAAAGTTGGGTAATCACGCCAAGGAACAATTTAAGCCGCGGCGCGAAAAGATCGGACGGTTAGTTCCAGACTTAGTGATTCCGGGGAAACGGTGGGGGGTAGAGGAATGGCGTCGGTGCCAAAGTTGGGTAATCACGCCAAGGAACAATTTAAGCCGCGGCGCGAAAAGATCGGACGGTTAGTTCCAGACTTAGTGATTCCGGGGAAACGGTGGGGGGTAGAGGAATGGCGTCGGTGCCAAAGTTGGGTAATCACGCCAAGGAACAATTTAAGCCGCGGCGCGAAAAGATCGGACGGTTAGTTCCAAACTTAGTGATTCCGGGGAAACGGTGGGGGGTAGAGGAATGGCGTCGGTGCCAAAGTTGGGTAATCACGCCAAGGAACAATTTAAGCCGCGGCGCGAAAAGATCGGACGGTTAGTTCCAGACTTAGTGATTCCGGGGAAACGGTGGGGAGTAGAGGAATGGCGTCGGTGCCAAAGTTGGGTAATCACGCCAAGGAACAATTTAAGCCGCGGCGCGAAAAGATCGGACGGTTAGTTCCAGACTTAGTGATTCCGGGGAAACGGTGGGGAGTAGAGGAATGGCGTCGGTGCCAAAGTTGGGTAATCACGCCAAGGAACAATTTAAGCCGCGGCGCGAAAAGATCGGACGGTTAGTTCCAAACTTAGTGATTCCGGGGAAACGGTGGGGGGTAGAGGAATGGCGTCGGTGCCAAGTTGGGTAATCACGCCAAGGAACAATTTAAGCCGCGGCGCGAAAAGATCGGACGGTTAGTTCCAGACTTAGTGATTCCGGGGAAACGGTGGGGGGTAGAGGAATGGCGTCGGTGCCAAAGTTGGGTAATCACGCCAAGGAACAATTTAAGCCGCGGCGCGAAAAGATCGGACGGTTAGTTCCAGACTTAGTGATTCCGGGGAAACGGTGAGGGGTAGAGGAATGGCGTCGGTGCCAAAGTTGGGTAATCACGCCAAGGAACAATTAAGCCGCGGCGCGAAAAGATCGGACGAATAGTTCCAGACTTAGTGATTCCGGGGAAACGGTGGGGGGTAGAGGAATCGCGTCGGTGCCAAAGTTGGGTAATCACGCCAAGGAACAATTTAAGCCGCGGCGCGAAAAGATCGGACGGTTAGTTCCAGACTTAGTGATTCCGGGAAACGGTGGGGGGTAGAGGAATGGCGTCGGTGCCAAAGTTGGGTAATCACGCCAAGGAACAATTTAAGCCGCGGCGCGAAAAGATCGGACGGTTAGTTCCAGACTTAGTTATTCCGGGGAAACGGTGGGGGGTAGAGGAATGGCGTCGGTGCCAAAGTTGGGTAATCACGCCAAGGAACAATTTAAGCCGCGGCGCGAAAAGATCGGACGGTTAGTTCCAGACTTAGTGATTCCGGGGAAACGGTGGGGGTAGAGGAATGGCGTCGGTGCCAAAGTTGGGTAATCACGCCAAGGAACAATTTAAGCCGCGGCGCGAAAAGATCGGACGGTTAGTTCCAGACTTAGTGATTCCGGGGAAACGGTGGGGGGTAGAGGAATGGCGTCGGTGCCAAAGTTGGGTAATCACGCCAAGGAACAATTTAAGCCGCGGCGCGAAAAGATCGGACGGTTAGTTCCAGACTTAGTGATTCCGGGGAAACGGTGGGGGGTAGAGGAATGGCGTCGGTGCCAAAGTTAAGTAATCACGCCAAGGAACAATTTAAGCCGCGGCGCGAAAAGATCGGACGGTTAGTTCCAGACTTAGTGATTCCGGGGTAACGGTGGGGGGTAGAGGAATGGCGTCGGTGCCAAAGTTGGGTAATCACGCCAAGGAACAATTTAAGCCGCGGCGCGAAAAGATCGGACGGTTAGTTCCAGACTTAGTGATTCCGGGGAAACGGTGGGGGGTAGAGGAATGGCGTTGGTGCCAAAGTTGGGTAATCACGCCAAGGAACAATTTAAGCCGCGGCGCGAAAAGATCGGACGGTTAGTTCCAGACTTAGTGATTCCGGGGAAACGGTGGGGGGTAGAGGAATGGCGTCGGTGCCAAAGTTGGGTAATCACGCCAAGGAACAATTTAAGCCGCGGCGCGAAAAGATCGGACGGTTAGTTCCAGACTTAGTGATTCCGGGGAAACGGTGGGGAGTAGAGGAATGGCGTCGGTGCCAAAGTTGGGTAATCACGCCAAGGAACAATTTAAGCCGCGGCGCGAAAGATCGGACGGTTAGTTCCAGACTTAGTGATTCCGGGGAAACGGTGGGGGGTAGAGGAATGGCGTCGGTGCCAAAGTTGGGTAATCACGCCAAGGAACAATTTAAGCCGCGGCGCGAAAAGATCGGACGGTTAGTTCCAGACTTAGTGATTCCGGGGAAACGGTGGGGGGTAGAGGAATGGCGTCGGAGCAAAGTTGGGTAATCACGCCAAGGAACAATTTAAGCCGCGGCGCGAAAAGATCGGACGGTTAGTTCCAGACTTAGTGATTCCGGGGAAACGGTGGGGGGTAGAGCAATGGCGTCGGTGCCAAAGTTGGGTAATCACGCCAAGGAACAATTTAAGCCGCGGCGCGAAAAGATCGGACGGTTAGTTCCAGACTTAGTGATTCCGGGGAAACGGTGGGGGGTAGAGGAATGGCGTCGGTGCCAAAGTTGGGTAATCACGCCAAGGAACAATTTAAGCCGCGGCGCGAAAAGATCGGACGGTTAGTTCCAGACTTAGTGATTCCGGGAAACGGTGGGGGGTAGAGGAATGGCGTCGGTGCCAAAGTTGGGTAATCACGCCAAGGAACAATTTAAGCCGCGGCGCGAAAAGATCGGACGGTTAGTTCCAGACTTAGTGATTCCGGGGTAACGGTGGGGGGTAGAGGAATGGCGTCGGTGCCAAAGTTGGGTAATCACGCCAAGGAACAATTTAAGCCGCGGCGCGAAAAGATCGGACGGTTAGTTCCAGACTTAGTGATTCCGGGGAAACGGTGGGGGGTAGAGGAATGGCGTCGGTGCCAAAGTTGGGTAATCACGCCAAGGAACAATTTAAGCCGCGGCGCGAAAAGATCGGACGGTTAGTTCCAGACTTAGTGATTCCGGGGAAACGGTGGGGGGTAGAGGAATGGCGTCGGTGCCAAAGTTGGGTAATCACGCCAAGGAACAATTTAAGCCGCGGCGCGAAAAGATCGGACGGTTAGTTCAGACTTAGTGATTCCGGGGAAACGGTGGGGGGTAGAGGAATGGCATCGGTGCCAAAGTTGGGTAATCACGCCAAGGAACAATTTAAGCCGCGGCGCGAAAAGATCGGACGGTTAGTTCCAGACTTAGTGATTCCGGGGAAACGGTGGGGGGTAGAGGAATGGCGTCGGTGCCAAAGTTGGGTAATCACGCCAAGGAACAATTTAAGCCGCGGCGCGAAAAGATCGGACGGTTAGTTCCAGACTTAGTGATTCCGGGGAAACGGTGGGGGGTAGAGGAATGGCATCGGTGCCAAAGTTGGGTAATCACGCCAAGGAACAATTTAAGCCGCGGCGCGAAAAGATCGGACGGTTAGTTCCAGACTTAGTGATTCCGGGGAAACGGTGGGGGGTAGAGGAATGGCGTCGGTGCCAAAGTTGGGTAATCACGCCAAGGAACAATTTAAGCCGCGGCGCGAAAAGATCGGTCGGTTAGTTCCAGACTTAGTGATTCCGGGGAAACGGTGGGGGGTAGAGGAATGGCGTCGGTGCCAAAGTTGGGTAATCACGCCAAGGAACAATTTAAGCCGCGGCGCGAAAAGATCGGACGGTTAGTTCCAGACTTAGTGATTCCGGGGAAACGGTGGGGGTAGAGGAATGGCGTCGGTGCCAAAGTTGGGTAATCACGCCAAGGAACAATTTAAGCCGCGGCGCGAAAAGATCGGACGGTTAGTTCCAGACTTAGTGATTCCGGGGAAACGGTGGGGGGTAGAGGAATGGCGTCGGTGCCAAAGTTGGGTAATCACGCCAAGGAACAATTTAAGCCGCGGCGCGAAAAGATCGGACGGTTAGTTCCAGACTTAGTGATTCCGGGGAAACGGTGGGGGGTAGAGGAATGGCGTCGGTGCCAAAGTTGGGTAATCACGCCAAGGAACAATTTAAGCCGCGGCGCGAAAAGATCGGACGGTTAGTTCCAGACTTAGTGATTCCGGGGAAACGGTGGGGGTAGAGGAATGGCGTCGGTGCCAAAGTTGGGTAATCACGCCAAGGAACAATTTAAGCCGCGGCGCGAAAAGATCGGACGGTTAGTTCCAGACTTAGTGATTCCGGGGAAACGGTGGGGGTAGAGGAATGGCGTCGGTGCCAAAGTTGGGTAATCACGCCAAGGAACAATTTAAGCCGCGGCGCGAAAGATCGGACGGTTAGTTCCAGACTTACTGATTCCGGGGAAACGGTGGGGAGTAGAGGAATGGCGTCGGTGCCAAAGTTGGGTAATCACGCCAAGGAACAATTTAAGCCGCGGCGCGAAAAGATCGGACGGTAAGTTCCAGACTTAGTGATTCCGGGGAAACGGTGGGGGGTAGAGGAATGGCGTCGGTGCCAAAGTTGGGTAATCACGACAAGGAACAATTTAAGCCGCGGCGCGAAAAGATCGGACGGTAAGTTCCAGACTTAGTGATTCCGGGGAAACGGTGGGGGGTAGAGGAATGGCGTCGGTGCCAAAGTTGGGTAATCACGCCAAGGAACAATTTAAGCCGCGGCGCGAAAAGATCGGACGGTTAGTTCCAGACTTAGTGATTCCGGGGAAACGGTGGGGGGTAGAGGAATGGCGTCGGTGCCAAAGTTGGGTAATCACGCCAAGGAACAATTTAAGCCGCGGCGCGAAAAGATCGGACGGTTAGTTCCAGACTTAGTGATTCCGGGAAACGGTGGGGGTAGAGGAATGGCGTCGGTGCCAAAGTTGGGTAATCACGCCAAGGAACAATTTAAGCCGCGGCGCGAAAGATCGGACGGTAAGTTCCAGACTTAGTGATTCCGGGGAAACGGTGGGGGGTAGAGGAATGGCGTCGGTGCCAAAGTTGGGTAATCACGACAAGGAACAATTTAAGACGCGGCGGGAAAAGATCGGACGGTTAGTTCCAGACTTAGTGATTACGGGGAAACGGTGGGGGGTAGAGGAATGGCGTCGGTGCCAAAGTTGGGTAATCACGCCAAGGAACAATTTAAGCCGCGGCGCGAAAAGATCGGACGGTAAGTTCCAGACTTAGTGATTCCGGGGTAACGGTGGGGGGTAGAGGAATGGCGTCGGTGCCAAAGTTGGGTAATCACGCCAAGAACAATTTAAGCCGCGGCGCGAAAGATCGGACGGTTAGTTCCAGACTTAGTGATTCCGGGGAAACGGTGGGGGGTAGAGGAATGGCGTTGGTGCCAAAGTTGGGTAATCACGCCAAGGAACAATTTAAGCCGCGGCGCGAAAAGATCGGACGGTTAGTTCCAGACTTAGTGATTCCGGGGAAACGGTGGGGGGTAGAGCAATGGCGTCGGTGCCAAAGTTGGGTAATCACGCCAAGGAACAATTTAAGCCGCGGCGCGAAAAGATCGGACGGTTAGTTCCAGACTTAGTGATTCCGGGGAAACGGTGGGGGGTAGAGGAATGGCGTCGGTGCAAAGTTGGGTAATCACGCCAAGGAACAATTTAAGCCGCGGCGCGAAAAGATCGGACGGTTAGTTCCAGACTTAGTGATTCCGGGGAAACGGTGGGGGGTAGAGGAATGGCGTCGGTGCCAAAGTTGGGTAATCACGCCAAGGAACAATTTAAGCCGCGGCGCGAAAAGATCGGACGGTTAGTTCCAGACTTAGTGATTCCGGGGAAACGGTGGGGGTAGAGGAATGGCGTCGGTGCCAAAGTTAGGTAATCACGCCAAGGAACAATTTAAGCCGCGGCGCGAAAAGATCGGACGGTTAGTTCCAGACTTAGTGATTCGGGGAAACGGTGGGGGGTAGAGGAATGGCGTCGGTGCCAAAGTTGGGTAATCACGCCAAGGAACAATTTAAGCCGCGGCGCGAAAAGATCGGACGGTTAGTTCAGACTTAGTGATTCCGGGGAAACGGTGGGGGGTAGAGGAATGGCGTCGGTGCCAAAGTTGGGTAATCACGCCAAGGAACAATTTAAGCCGCGGCGCGAAAAGATCGGACGGTTAGTTCCAGACTTAGTGATTCCGGGGAAACGGTGGGGGGTAGAGCAATGGCGTCGGTGCCAAAGTTGGGTAATCACGCCAAGGAACAATTTAAGCCGCGGCGCGAAAAGATCGGACGGTTAGTTCCAGACTTAGTGATTCCGGGGAAACGGTGGGGGGTAGAGCAATGGCGTCGGTGCCAAAGTTGGGTAATCACGCCAAGGAACAATTTAAGCCGCGGCGCGAAAAGATCGGACGGTTAGTTCCAGACTTAGTGATTCCGGGGAAACATTGGGGGTAGAGGAATAGCGTCGGTGCCAAAGTTGGGTAATCACGCCAAGGAACATTT
This sequence comes from Tetragnatha versicolor, assembly GCA_024610705.1. NCBI lineage: Eukaryota > Metazoa > Arthropoda > Arachnida > Araneae > Tetragnathidae > Tetragnatha > Tetragnatha versicolor. The sequence goes on from JANDEH010000143.1 coordinate 35,003, forward strand.
TAAGCCGCGGCGCGAAAAGATCGGACGGTTAGTTCCAGACTTAGTGATTCCGGGGAAACGGTGGGGGTAGAGGAATCGCGTCGGTGCCAAAGTTGGGTAATCACGCCAAGGAACAATTTAAGCCGCGGCGCGAAAAGATCGGACGGTTAGTTCCAGACTTAGTGATTCCGGGGAAACGGTGGGGGGTAGAGGAATGGCGTCGGTGCCAAAGTTGGGTAATCACGCCAAGGAACAATTTAAGCCGCGGCGCGAAAAGATCGGACGGTTAGTTCCAGACTTAGTGATTCCGGGGAAACGGTGGGGGGTAGAGGAATGGCGTCGGTGCCAAAGTTGGGTAATCACGCCAAGGAACAATTTAAGCCGCGGCGCGAAAAGATCGGACGGTTAGTTCCAGACTTAGTGATTCCGGGGAAACGGTGGGGGGTAGAGGAATGGCGTCGGTGCCAAAGTTGGGTAATCACGCCAAGGAACAATTTAAGCCGCGGCGCGAAAAGATCGGACGGTTAGTTCCAGACTTAGTGATTCCGGGGAAACGGTGGGGGGTAGAGGAATGGCGTCGGTGCAAAGTTGGGTAATCACGCCAAGGAACAATTTAAGCCGCGGCGCGAAAAGATCGGACGGTTAGTTCCAGACTTACTGATTCCGGGGAAACGGTGGGGGGTAGAGGAATGGCGTCGGTGCCAAAGTTGGGT
>JANDEH010000144.1:0-35372 GCA_024610705.1 Tetragnatha versicolor
GGTGAGGTCGACGGCGACGAGGCCGTCGGAGTCCGCGAGGTACGCCGTGCCGCCCGTCGTCGAGCTGGTCTGGAGGAGGGCGTCGGCCTTCACGTCGACCGCGACCGGTTCGGAGCGGCCGTCGATCCAGACGAGCCCCTCGGTCGGCGCGCTCAGCACCCACGTCGAGCCGATCACCGCGAGGCCGAGCGTGCCCGCCGACTCCGCGAGCGGGGGCGAGGCCACGGCCGTCGTGCCGCCGACGAACTTCAGGGTGGTCGCATCGAAGCGGCGCACCGCCGACTCCGCGGCGGAGTACATGGCCACCTGCCCGTCAGGCGAGATCGCGACGGCGGTCGCCGTGTAGGTGGGCGCCTTCTCCCCCTCCGCGACCACGACGTCGCCGAACGGGTTCAGCGGGATCGCGTCGGCCTCGGCGCCCGGGTCGCCGAGCACCGTGAGGAAGACACCGCCCGTCTGGGTCAGGTAGAGCACGTAGGGTCCGGCCGCGATGATCGTGCGCGTTCCGGACGGGGTGTTGCTGCTCGTCGCGGGGCGGCCCGAGCCGTCGGCCGCGACCGAGCCCTCGGTGAGGTTCACCGGGTTGGAGGCGTCGACGGGCCAGAGCTGGCCGCCGCCCTGCGTGTAGACGAGGGCGCGGTCGCCGGCCTGCGCGACGTCCGAGGGCTCCTGAACCGAGCGCACGGTGTCGAGCTCCGCGAGCTCGGTGTTCACGCGTGCGTACTGGCCGTCGGCCTTCGTCACCCACACCGAGGTCTCGAGGCGCGGGACCTCCTGGGCGTCATAGCCCTGCGCGACCACCGCGAGGCCCGCGAGCATCGCGATGCCCGCCACCGCCGCGCCGACCTTCATCAGCGGTCGGGCGGAGAGCCTCCGTGCGGCGGTCGCGCGGGCCATGTCAGAACACTCCCAGTAGCTTCAGGGTCAGGATGCCGACGCCCACGAGCACGGCGGCGGAGATCGCGATGATCACCGGCACCTTCCAGTTGGGGGCCGGGCGGGCGGGCGACGTGATGCCCTCGTCAGCGTCGGCGAGCCGGGAGACGACGTTCTGCGCGCGGGCGGCGCGGCGGGAATCCTTGTTGACCGTCGTGATGACCGGGCCGCGCTGGGCGGCGTCGCTGAAGCTGACGGGCGAGGATGCCGCTGCCACTCCGTCGCGGCGACCTCGAGCGCGGTCGGCGGGATGCCGAGCTCGTACTGGGCCCACCTGAGGTCCTCGGCGAAGGCGAACATGGACTCGTAGCGCTTGGCCGGATCCTTCGCCATGCTGCGCGAGAGGATGCCCTCGAGCTTCTCGCTCACGTCGGCGCGGCCGATGGGGGTGTAGTGCGCCTTCGCGACGCGCGCGGAGAGCTGGTCACGGGTGTTCTTGGCGCGGTCCGGGAGCTCGAAGGGGCTGCGGCCGGCGAGGAGTGTGTACAGGGTGGCGCCGAGGCTCCAGATCTCGCTCGGCACCGAGCCGGAGACCTTCTCGGAGAGCACCTCGGGCGAGCTCCACGGCACAGACATGGCGAAGAGCTCGGGCTCCGACGTGTCGGCGTTGAGCGCGGCGGCGATGCCGAAGTCGGCGAGCACGGGAGAGCCGAGCGAGGTGATCAGCACGTTCGAGGGCTTGATGTCGCGGTGCAGCACGCCCGAGCGGTGCGCGGTCTCGAGGGCCGCCGCGATGCGCACTCCCGCGTCGAGCACCTCGCCGACACCGAGGGGCGCCTTCTTGTAGCGCGAGCTCATGGTGTCGGGGCAGAACTCCATGGCGAGGTAGGGGCGGCCGTCGGAGGAGATGCTCGCCTGGTAGATCGTGACGATCGAGGGGTGCGCGCTCAGGCGGGCCATGATGTCGGCCTCGGCGTTGAACGTGCGCAGCACCTCGGGGTTGATCGCGTCGTTGATGAGCACCTTGACCGCGACGACGCGGCGGGGCATGTCCTGCTCGTACAGGAAGACGTCGGCGAAACCGCCGGTGCCGAGCGGGCGGACGTAGGTGAATCCGGGCAGGACCGGGGGCGTGGATGTGACGCGCTTGACCATGCCGTTTCCCTCCCGGACGGACCCGTGTGTGCTCGTTCGCCCCGGCGGTGGGACTGCTTAGGTGCGGTTGCTCACGACGATGCGGAAGCTCTCGCCCAGATCGAGGATATCTCCTGTTTGGAGCGACGTCGTACGTCCCCCGTGCAGCAGCCTCGGGGGCCGCTCCGGCGTCAGCACGATCGTACCGTTCGTCGAGTCGAGGTCACGGGCGACGAGCTGGCCGTCGACGATCGCGAGCTCGAGGTGCGTTCCGGAGATCTGCTTCTTCGGGGAGGGCACGGAGACGTGCTTGATCTCGTCGGCCTCCTGCTGCTCCCACGACTTGCGGCCGATCACGATCGTGCCGTCGGCGTCGAGCTCGTGGCCGTCGGGCAGGCGCAGGATCCAGCGCGGGCCGCCCTCGATCCACTCGAGCACCTCGGGCTCGAGCACCTCGAGAACCTCGGGGGCGAGCGCCTCCGGCTCGACGACCTCGAGCAGCTCCGGCTCGGCGACGGGCTCGGGGCTCGGCGACGACAGCGGGGACCTCGGCAACGGGCTCGGGGGCCGCGGGCTTCGCCTTGGGCGAGCGGCGGACGACGGGCGTGCGCGGCGCCGGTGCGGAGCCCTCCGCGCGTACGGCGCTCGTGCGGACGACGCCGCGGCCGAGCGGCAGGGATTCACCCTCGGGCTCGCGGGTGTCGAGCGCCAGCCACAGCGAGCTCACGTCGCGCGCGTCGCTCATGATCCAGGTGGCCTCGACGGGACCGGAGAGGTGCGTGGCGGTGCTTCCCTCGATGCCGACGGAGACACGGCCGCGCACGGCGACCTGCATGCTGCGGGCCTCGGAGTCGACGATCTCGACGACGGCGACGTGCTCGACGGCACCGGCGCGCGCGAGGGCGGCGAGCGCATCCTCGAGCTGGACGTCGTCGGAGTCGAGCTTGCGGAAGAGGTCGCGGGCGAGCTCGGGCGACGCATCGCTGCTCAGGAGGCACACGAAACGGTCGGTCACGACGGCGAATCCGGCGTCGTCCTGATGGGTCGTCGGGTATGCGAACACATCGCCACCCTAGCAGCGAGAATCCCTCGCTGTTGAGGCGCCTTAACGAGGGATGCCCCGCCGGTGGGCGGGGGCATCCTCTGGGCGACTGCTGCCTAGTTGTAGGTACCGGGCGTGTAGTCGTCGGAGTTGAAGCTGTCGAAGTCGACGAAGCTCAGGTCGGACTCGCTGAACACCGACTCATCCGTGAAGATGCGGTTCGGGTAGCGCTCGGCCTTCGCCTCCTCGGTCGCCTCGACGGACACATCGCGGTAGCGCGGGAGACCCGTGCCGGCCGGGATGAGCTTTCCGATGATGACGTTCTCCTTGAGGCCCATGAGCGGGTCGGACTTGCCCTCCATGGCGGCCTGCGTGAGAACACGCGTGGTCTCCTGGAACGACGCGGCCGACAGCCACGACTCGGTCGCGAGGGAGGCCTTGGTGATACCCATGACCTCCTGGCGGGCCGAAGCCGGGTGCTTGCCCTCGACGACCGCGCCGCGGTTGAGCTCGGTGTAGCGGGCCCGGTCGACGAGCTCGCCCGGGAGCAGCTCGGTGTCGCCGTGGTCGACCACGGTCACCTTGCGGAGCATCTGGCGGACGATGACCTCGATGTGCTTGTCGTGGATCGGCACACCCTGCGAGCGGTAGACGCCCTGCACGCCATCGACCAGGTGCTGCTGCACGGCACGGACACCCTTGACGCGGAGGACTTCCTTCGGGTCGAGGTTACCGACGTGGAACTGCTGGCCGAGCTCGACGTGCTGGCCGTCCTCGACGAGGAGGGTCGCGCGGCGCAGCACCGGGTAGGCGATGGGCTCGTCACCGTTGTCGGGGGTCAGGATGATGCCGGCGGGCGCGATCCGTGTCCTCGATGACGATGCGGCCTGCGGCCTCGGCGATGGCGACGCGCCCTTGGGGGTACGCGCCTCGAAGAGCTCCGTCACGCGGGGCAGACCCTGCGTGATGTCGTCGGCCGAGGCCACACCACCGGTGTGGAAGGTGCGCATCGTGAGCTGCGTGCCGGGCTCGCCGATCGACTGGGCGGCGATGATGCCGACCGCCTCGCCGATGTCCACGAGCAGGCCGGTCGCGAGCGAACGGCCGTAGCAGACCGCGCACACACCGACGGCCGACTCGCAGGTGAGCACGGAGCGCACCTTGATGTCGTGCACGCCGGCGGCGAGCAGCGTGTCGAGCAGCACGTCACCGACGTCCGACCCGGCGGGCGCGATGACCGTGCCCTTGGAGTCGACGGCGTCGGCGGCGAGGCTGCGCGCGTACACCGAGTTCTCGACGTTGGAGTCGAGCACCCAGGTGCCGTCGGCACCCTGCGCGGCGATCGGCATGTCGAGGCCCTTGCTCGTGCCGCAGTCGTCCTCGCGGATGATGACATCCTGCGAGACGTCCACGAGACGGCGCGTGAGGTAGCCCGAGTCGGCCGTGCGGAGCGCGGTGTCGGCGAGGCCCTTGCGAGCACCGTGGGTCGAGATGAAGTACTCGGCCACGGTCAGGCCCTCCTTGTAGGAGTGCACGATCGGGCGCGGGATGATCTCACCCTTCGGGTTCGACACGAGGCCGCGCATACCGGCGATCTGGCGGACCTGCATCCAGTTACCACGAGCACCGGACGACACCATGCGGTTGATGTTGTTGTCGGCCTTGAAGTTCTCCTGCATCGCGGTCGCGACCTCGGCGGTGGCCTTGTTCCAGATCTCGATGAGCTCCTGGCGACGCTCGGCGTCGGTCGTGAGGCCCTTGTCGAACTGGTCCTGGACCTTCGCGGCCTGCTTCTCGTAGCCGGCGATGATCTCCGGCTTCGAGGGCGGCGTGACGATGTCCGAGAGCGCGACGGTCACACCGGAGCGCGTGGCCCAGTGGAAACCGGCGTCCTTGATGCGGTCGAGCGCGGCAGCGACCTGCACCTTGGGGTAGCGCTCCGCGAGGTCGTTGACGATCGCGGAGATCTGGCCCTTGTCGGCCACCTTCTCGATGAAGGGGTAGTCGGCGGGGAGCGTCTCGTTGAAGATCGCACGACCGAGCGTGGTCTCCTTGAGGACGGTCTTGCCCTGCACGAAGCCCTCCGGCTCCTCGCCCTCGGCGAAGTGCACGTTCTCGAGGCGGATGCGCACCTTGGCGTTGAGGTCGAGCGTGTGCTGGTCGAACGCGAGGATCGCCTCGGCGATCGACGAGAACGCACGGCCTTCGCCCGTCGCACCCTCCTTGAGCGTCGTCAGGTGGTGGAGGCCGATGATCATGTCCTGCGTGGGCAGGGTGACCGGGCGTCCGTCCGACGGCTTGAGGATGTTGTTCGACGCGAGCATGAGCACGCGGGCCTCGGCCTGAGCCTCGACCGACAGGGGCAGGTGCACAGCCATCTGGTCGCCGTCGAAGTCGGCGTTGAACGCCGCGCACACGAGCGGGTGCAGCTGGATGGCCTTGCCCTCCACGAGCTGGGGCTCGAACGCCTGGATGCCCAGGCGGTGGAGCGTGGGCGCGCGGTTCAGCAGCACGGGGCGCTCGCGGATGATCTCCTCGAGCACGTCCCACACCTGCGGGCGCGAACGCTCGACCATGCGCTTGGCGCTCTTGATGTTCTGCGCGTGGCTCAGGTCGATGAGGCGCTTGATGACGAACGGCTTGAACAGCTCGAGCGCCATCTGCTTCGGGAGGCCGCACTGGTGCAGCTTGAGCTGCGGGCCCACGATGATGACCGAACGACCCGAGTAGTCGACGCGCTTGCCGAGCAGGTTCTGGCGGAACCGGCCCTGCTTGCCCTTGAGCATGTCGCTCAGGGACTTGAGGGCGCGGTTGCCTGTGCCCGTGACGGGACGACCGCGACGGCCGTTGTCGAACAGGGCGTCGACGGCCTCCTGCAGCATGCGCTTCTCGTTGTTCACGATGATCTCGGGAGCCCCGAGGTCGAGCAGGCGGCGCAGGCGGTTGTTGCGGTTGATCACACGACGGTAGAGGTCGTTGAGGTCGGAGGTCGCGAAGCGGCCACCGTCGAGCTGAACCATCGGGCGCAGCTCCGGCGGGATGACCGGGACGACCTCGAGCACCATGGCGGCCGGCGAGTTGCCGGTCTGCAGGAAGGAGTTGACCACACGGAGGCGCTTGATGGCGCGGATCTTCTTCTGGCCCTTGCCGTTGGCGATCTGGTCGTGGAGGTCCACGGCCTCGGCGTCGAGGTCGAACGCCTGCAGGCGCTTCTGGATGGCCTCGGCGCCCATGTAGGCCTCGAAGTACATGCCGAAGCGGTCCTGCAGCTCCTGGAAGACCGAGTCCTCGGGCTTCAGGTCGCCGACCTTTAGGTTGCGGAAGTCGTCCCACACGCGCTCGAGCTGGGCGATCTGCTCGTCGAACGACTTGCGGGCCTGGCCCATCTCCTTCTCGGCGCCATCCTTGACGCGGCGCTTCTGGTCGCTCTTGGCACCCTCGGCCTCGAGGGCCGCGAGGTCCTCCTCGAGCTTGGCGAGACGGTCCGCGATGCGGGCGTCGCGCTGGCCCTCGAGCGTCTTGATCTCGAGACGGATCTCGTTCTCCAGGCCGGGGAGGTCGCTGTGGCGGCCCTCCTCGTCGACGGAGATGATCATGTACGCAGCGAAGTAGATGACCTTCTCGAGGTCCTTCGGAGCCATGTCGAGCAGGTAGCCGAGGCGGCTGGGCACACCCTTGAAGTACCAGATGTGGGTGACCGGCGCGGCGAGCTCGATGTGGCCCATGCGCTCGCGGCGGACGGAGGACTTGGTGACCTCCACGCCGCAGCGCTCGCACACGATGCCCTTGAAGCGGACCCGCTTGTACTTGCCGCAGGAGCACTCCCAGTCGCGGCTCGGGCCGAAGATCTGCTCTCCGAAGAGGCCGTCCTTCTCCGGCTTGAGGGTGCGGTAGTTGATCGTCTCGGGCTTCTTCACCTCGCCGTGCGACCACTTGCGGATGTCATCCGCGGTCGCCAGGCCGATCTTGATCTCGTCAAACGCGTGAACGTCGAGCAATTCTGTGTCTTCTCTCTTAGTAACGAAAAGTCGTATCGGTGGCGGGCTTAGATCTCGTCGATCGACGAGGACTCGAAGCGCGTGGAGATGTTGATGCCGAGCTCCTCCGCTGCACGGAAGACCTCGTCGTCCGTGTCGCGCAGGTTGACCGTGAGCCGTCAGCCGACAGCACCTCCACGTTCAGGCACAGCGACTGCATCTCCTTGATGAGCACCTTGAAGCTCTCGGGGATGCCCGGCTCCTGGATGTTCTCGCCCTTGACGATGGCCTCGTACACCTTCACGCGGCCGAGGATGTCGTCCGACTTGATGGTGAGGAGCTCCTGGAGCGCGTACGCGGCTCCATAGGCCTCGAGGGCCCACACCTCCATCTCGCCGAAGCGCTGGCCGCCGAACTGGGCCTTACCACCGAGGGGCTGCTGCGTGATCATCGAGTACGGGCCGGTCGAGCGCGCGTGGATCTTGTCGTCCACCAGGTGGTGCAGCTTGAGGATGTACATGTAGCCGACCGAGATGGGCTCCGGGAAGGGCTCGCCGGAGCGGCCGTCGAAGAGACGGGCCTTTCCGCTCGAGCCGATCAGGCGCTCACCGTCGCGCGTCGGGATCGTGGACTCGAGGAGCCCCTCGATCTCGCTCTCGAGCGCACCGTCGAACACGGGGGTCGCGACCTTCGTGCCGGGGGCGGCGCTGCGCGCGTGGTCCGGGAGGGTCTGCGCCCACTTCGGCGAGCCGTCGACCTCCCAGCCCTGCTTCGCGACCCACCCGAGGTGGGTCTCGAGCACCTGGCCGAAGTTCATGCGGCCGGGGATGCCGAGCGGGTTGAGGATGACGTCGACCGGGGTGCCGTCCGCGAGGAACGGCATGTCCTCGACCGGCAGGATCTTCGAGATGACGCCCTTGTTGCCGTGACGGCCGGCGAGCTTGTCACCCGCTGTGATCTTGCGCTTCTGGGCGATGTAGACCACGACGCGCTGGTTGACGCCCGAGCCGAGCTCGTCGTCGTTCTCGGCGTTGAACTCCTTGACCGCGATGATCGTGCCCTCTTCACCGTGCGGAACCTTGAGCGAGGTGTCGCGCACCTCGCGGCTCTTCTCGTTGAAGATCGCGCGCAGCAGGCGCTCCTCGGCGCTCAGCTCGGTCTCGCCCTTCGGCGTGACCTTGCCGACGAGGATGTCGCCGGGGCGGACCTCGGCGCCGATGCGGATGATGCCGCGCTCGTCGAGGTCGGCGAGCAGCTCCGGCGAGACGTTGGGGAGGTCACGGGTGATCTCCTCCTTGCCGAGCTTCGTGTCGCGGGCATCCACCTCGTACTCCTCGATGTGGATCGACGAGAGGGTGTCGTCCTTCACCAGGTTCTGGCTCAGGATGATGGCGTCCTCGAAGTTGTGGCCCTCCCACGGCATGAACGCCACGAGGAGGTTCTTGCCGAGCGCGAGCTCGCCGTTCTCCGTCGCGGGACCGTCGGCGAGCACCTGGCCGGCCTCGACGCGGTCGCCCGCGCTCACGATGACGCGGTTGTTGTAGCTCGTGCCCTGGTTCGAGCGGTCGAACTTGCGCAGGTAGTAGTCCTGCGTGCCGCCCTCGTCGAGCTGGATGGTGACGACGTCGGCCGACAGCTCCGACACGACACCGGCCTTCTCGGCGGTGATGACGTCGCCGGCGTCGATGGCCGCGAAGCCCTCCATGCCGGTACCGACGAGCGGGCTCTCCGAGCGCAGCAGCGGCACAGCCTGGCGCTGCATGTTCGCACCCATGAGGGCGCGGTTCGCGTCGTCGTGCTCGAGGAAGGGGATGAGCGAGGTCGCCACCGACACCATCTGGCGCGGCGAGACGTCCATGTAGCCGATCTGCTCGGTCGGGATGAGGTCGACCTCGCCGCCCTTCTTACGGGCGAGCACGCGGGGCTCGGCGAAGTGCGAGTCCGCGGTGAGCGGCGCGTTGGCCTGGGCGACGATGAAGTCGTCCTCCTCCGACGCGGTCAGGTAGTCGATCTTGTCCGTGACCTTGCCGTTGGTGACCCGGCGGTACGGGGTCTCGATGAAGCCGAACGCGTTGATGCGCGCGAAGGATGCCAGCGAGCCGATGAGGCCGATGTTGGGGCCTTCGGGCGTCTCGATGGGGCACATGCGGCCGTAGTGCGACGGGTGGACGTCACGGACCTCGACGCCCGCGCGCTCGCGCGAGAGGCCGCCAGGCCCAAGAGCACTGAGGCGGCGCTTGTGGGTCAGGCCGGCGAGCGGGTTGTTCTGGTCCATGAACTGCGAGAGCTGCGACGTTCCGAAGAACTCCTTGATCGCCGCCACGACGGGACGCACGTTGATGAGCGTCTGCGGCGTGATCGCCTCGATGTCCTGCGTGGTCATGCGCTCGCGGACGACGCGCTCCATGCGGGACAGGCCCGTGCGGACCTGGTTCTGGATGAGCTCGCCGACCGCGCGGATGCGGCGGTTGCCGAAGTGGTCGATGTCGTCCACGTCGAGGCGGACGTCGACCTTCTTGCCGTCGCGCAGGCCCTTGATCGTCGCGATGTTGTTCTCGTGCAGCGTGACGATGGGCGACGAGGTGTCGTGCAGGGCGACCAGGTACTTGATCGTCGCGATGATGTCCTCGATGGTGAGCACCGACTGCTTGATGTCGGTGTCGAGGCCCAGCTTGCGGTTGATCTTGTAGCGGCCGACCTTCGCGAGGTCGTAGCGCTTGGCGTTGAAGTAGAAGTTGTCGAGGAGCGCGCGGGCGGCCTCGGCGGCGACCTGCTCGCCCGGACGGAGCTTGCGGTAGATGTCCTTGAGCGCCTCCTCCTTGGTGAGGATGGCGTCCTTCTCGAGGGTGAGCTCGATCGACGGGAAGCCCTTGAACTCCTCGAGGATCTGCTCGCTCGTGAGGCCGAGGGCCTTGAGGAACACCGTCACGCTCTGCTTGCGCTTGCGGTCGATGCGCACGCCGACCTGGTCGCGCTTGTCGATCTCGAACTCGAGCCACGCACCGCGGCTCGGGATGATGCGCGCCGAGTAGATGTCCTTGTCGGAGAGCTTCTCGGGGGTGCGGTCGAAGTAGACGCCGGGCGAGCGCACGAGCTGGGACACGACGACACGCTCGGTGCCGTTGATGATGAACGTGCCCTTCTCGGTCATGAGCGGGAAGTCGCCCATGAAGACCGTCTGGGTCTTGATCTCACCGGTGAGGTGGTTCATGAACTCGGCGTTCACGTAGAGCGGCGCGGCGAACGTCTTGCCGCGCTCCTTGCACTCGTCGATCGAGTACTTCGGCTCCTCGAGCTCGGGGCCCGTGAACGAGAGCTGCATCGTCTCGCCGAGGTCCTCGATCGGGGAGATCTCCTCGAAGATCTCGTCGAGGCCGCTGCGCGACGGCAGGTCGGTGCGGCCGGCGGCCACGCCCTCCGCGACGCGCTGCTTCCAGATGTCGTTGCCGACGAGCCAGTCGAAGCTCTCGGTCTGCAGTGCGAGCAGATCGGGAACCGTCAGGGTGTCGGTGATCTTGGCGAACGAGAGCCGCGATGCGGAGCGGCCGTTCTTGGGGGACTTTTTGGTGGACGCGGTGCGCGCAGCAGCCAAGGAAATAACCTCCGTGGGCCTGGTGTTCAGGCCATAACTGTCGGTGATGAAATGCTCATCCAGAACCCAAGAGAGATCTGCCCCGCCGCTATACTCGGGGCGCGCCAGCTGTCCACAATATGACGGCATGGGTTGTCTGGGAGCGCAAGGATCAACTATAGGACGATCCGACGCGCCTGCGCAAGTATTTTCTTGACCTCATTGCCCGATGCCGGTATAAGGACCTCCATGGACTGGTTCAGCCTCTCCCCCGACGCCCGCGAGCAGGCCACCCAGAGGGTCGTCATCGTGGGCTCCGAGTCCACCGGCAAGACCACGCTCGCGCGCGAGCTCGTCGGCCACTACCGCGGCATCGGCGGCGTCTGGGCCGACACGCGGTGGGTGCCCGAGTACGGCCGCGAGTACACCGAGATCCTCCTCGCGCGCCAGGGCCAGGTCGCCGAGGAGGGCGAGGCGGCGAGCGCCGAGTGGGGCCCGGAGGACTTCGCCGAGATCGCGCGCGAGCAGCAGAGGCTCGAGGATGCCGCGGCCGCGGCCGGCTCCCCCGTGCTGTTCTGCGACACCGACGCCTTCGCGACCCAGCTGTGGGAGCGCCGCTACCTGGGCGACTCCTCGACCGCTGCGCTGGACGCCGTGCCGGTCTCGCCGCCGCGCGGCCTCTACCTGCTCGCCGACGTCGCGGGCGTCCCGTTCGAGCAGGACGGCATCCGCGACGGCGAGGACTACCGCGAGCTCATGCACACGTGGTTCGTCGAGGAGCTCGACGCGCGCGGCGAGAACTGGACGCTGCTGACGGGCGGACGGGCCGAGCGCCTCACGGCGGCGATCGCGGCGGTCGACGACCTGCTGTCCCGCCACCCCTGGGGCTAGCCTCGGAGGATGAGCGAGACCGTCCTCTCCGGCAGCGGCTACCTGGCGACCATCACGCCCGACCGCTGGGTGCCGGGCGCGTTCACGCTCACGGTCGACGGCACCCCGCAGTCGCACGTCAACCTCGACGACCCCACAGAGCTGTTCTTCGAGTACGTGCAGCGCATGGGCCACGTCATCGACCAGATCGGGATGCCGGGCGAGCCCCTCACCGCGGTTCACCTCGGCGCGGGCGCCCTCACCCTCCCCCGCTACATCGACGCCACGCGGCCGGACTCGCGGCAGCAGGTCGTCGAGCTCGAGTCCGACCTCGTCGACTTCGTGCGCGCGGAGCTGCCGTGGTCGAAGAAGGCGTCGATCCGCATCCGCCACGGCGACGCGCGCGAGGTGCTCGGCAAGCTCCCCGCCGGGCTGCACGGCACCGTCGACCTCGTCGTCGTGGACGTGTTCAGCGGCGCGCGCACTCCGGCGCACGTCACGAGCCTCGAGTTCTACCGCCTCGCCGTGTCGCTGCTCTCGCCCCGCGGGATCATCCTGTGCAACATCGCCGACGGCCCCGGACTCGCGTTCGCGCGCGCCCAGGCCGCGACGCTCTCCGCCGCGGTCGGCAACGTCGCCGTGCTCGCCGAGACGCAGATCCTCAAGGGCAAGCGGTTCGGCAACCTCGTCATGGTCGGCTCGGCCTCCGAGCTGCCCTTCGAGTGGATGCCGCGGCTCCTCGCCGCCGGCCCGCACCCCTCGAAGATCGTGGCGGGCCCGGAGCTGCGCGAGTTCATCGCGGGGGCGGCCGTCGTGACCGATGCGACGGCGATCCCGTCGCCGCCCCCGAGCAAGAGCATCTTCCAGGTGCGGCCGTAGGGCACCTGCGGTGCACGGCGCCAGCCACGTGCGCTAGGGGGTGCGCCCGCGCGCGGCATGGGTTGTGATGGAGGGATGAGACTCCTGCGCGTCGCGCTCGCCGTCGTCCTGCTCGCAGGATGCACGGCCGCCCCGCAGCCCACCTCGACGCCGTCCGGCCCCTCCGAGGCGCCGACGCCCGCGCAGACCGGGGACATCGTGACGGGGCTGCGGGCCCCGTGGTCGGTCGTGCGGCTCGAGAGCGGATCGACGCTCCTCAGCGAGCGCGACAGCGCGCGCATCCTCGAGCTCACGGCGGAGGGCGCGGTGCGCGAGGTCGCCGTCGTGGCCGGGGTGGTCGCGAGCGGCGAGGGCGGGCTGCTCGGGCTCGAGGTGGCCGACGGCTCCCTGTTCGCGTACTACACGGCGGCCGACGACAACCGGGTCGAGCGGTTCGCGCTCGAGGGGGACGCGGGCAGCTACTCGCTGGGCTCGGGCACGGTCATCCTCGACGGGCTCGCCAAGGCGGGCAACCACAACGGCGGACGCATCAAGCTCGGGCCGGACGGCGACCTCTACGTGACCGTGGGCGACGCGGGCGACCCCGGACGGTCGCAGGACGTGGGCAGCCCCAACGGCAAGATCCTGCGCATCGGGGTCGACGGGTCGATCCCCGCGGACAACCCGTTCCCGGGCTCGCCCGTCTACTCGTACGGCCACCGCAACCCGCAGGGCATCGCGTGGGACGACGACGGACAGCTGTGGGCCGCCGAGTTCGGCCAGGATACGTGGGACGAGCTCAACCGCATCGAGGCGGGCGGCAACTACGGCTGGCCCGTCGTCGAGGGCATCGCGGGCGATCCGGACTACATCGACCCCGTCGTGCAGTGGGCGACCGACGACGCGAGCCCGAGCGGCCTCGCCTACGTCGACGGCCGCTTCTACCTCGCGGCCCTGCGCGGCGAGCGCCTGTGGGTGATCGAGGACGGGAGCGCGACCGCGGCGCTCGTGGGCAGCTACGGCCGCCTGCGCGACGTCGTCGCCGGCCCGGACGGCACGGTCTGGGTGCTCACGAACAACACCGACGGGCGCGGCGACCCGCGCGAGGGCGACGACCACATCGTGCAGCTGCCGGTGGATGTCCTCCTCGGGGGTTAGCCTCGACGGGTGGCAGATCTGGGCAGGGTGACGACGTGGGCGAACGCCCTCATCGACCTGCACCTCGACCGCAGCTGGTCGTTCGGCTTCGACAACGCCAAGACGCGCGCGGGCCTGTGCAACTACACCGACCGCCGCATCTCGGTCTCGAAGTACCTCGCGGCCCGGTACGAGGACGACGAGATCCACCAGGTGCTGCTGCACGAGGTCGCGCACGCGATCGCGGGCACGCGGGCGGGTCACGGCCCGAAGTGGCGCGCGGTCGCGAAAGACCTGGGCTACGAGGGCAAGCGGCTGCACGACGGCGCGATCGCCGACGAGTTCGCGCCGTGGGTCGGCACGTGCCCCGCCGGCCACGTGCACTACCGCTACCGCAAGCCTGCGCGCGCCCTGTCGTGCGGCAAGTGCTCGCGCGGCTTCGACACGCGGCACCGCATCGAGTGGGTCAGGCGAACCGCTCCGAGATAGCCGCGGCGACGTTCTTCCAGTGGCCCAGCATCATCTTGCGCTCCTCGCGGTCGGCGAGCTTCTCGTGGTGGATGCCTATCGTCGTGCCGGTCGCCGCCTCCTTGACCGTGAGCTGCAGCGTCGTGTCGTGGGGCCAGTCCTCGGGCTGCCAGCCGAGGCGCACGCGGTAGCCGTCGTGGTAGCTGCGGATCGTGCCGCTCACTCCGTCCGCGGTCGCGTAGGCCTCGCCCTTCTCGACCGGCAGCGCGTCGATCTCGCCCAGCCACACGGGCAGGCCCTCGCCCAGCAGGAACTCCCACACGGCCGCCACGGGCGCCGGGACCGTCGTGCGGACTCCGAGCTCCCATCCCGCATCCTTCGTCAATCCAGTGGTATCGCTCATGTAACTGACTATAGTGGTTACGTGCGACACGGTATAGACGCCCGCCCGACGGGCCAGTGGTTCACGTCCGGCGACGGCCACCGCTGGTGGTTCGATTCTGGCGCGCTCGCGCTCGACTTCGCGTACACCGGCGGCATGGGCGACAACCCCGCGTGGGAGACGCTGCACACCGCCGACGACCTCGGCGCGTGGCTCGACGAGCGCTTCGACGAGGTCGACGGCACCGCGAGCGACCGCGAGCTCATCGACGCCCTCGCCCTGCGCAACGCCATCGCCCGCACGGCCACCGCGTTCAGCCGGGGCGAGGATGCCGCGGTCGACGACGTCGACACCATCAACCTGTTCGCGGCCACGCCCGACATCCCGCCCGTGCTCGCCGGGGGCCGCCGCCAAGCCGGCCGCTCCCGCGCGCGCGTCGGGCAGACGCTCTCCGCGATGGCGCGCGAGGCCGTGGAGCTGTTCTCGTCAGAGGAGCGGGAGCGCATCCGCGAGTGCGCCGCCGCCGACTGCGCGATCGTGTTCTACGACGAGTCGCGGTCGAACAACCGCCGCTGGTGCTCCATGCAGCGCTGCGGCAATCGCGCGAAGGTGCGCAAGCACCGCAGCAAGGAATAAGCCTACTCGACGACCTTGACTTCCTTCCAGAAGGCCACGTAGTTCGAGAAGTCCTTGCCGACGCGGTCGAACGCGGTCGGGTAGGGCGTCGGGTAGCTCCACGCGCGGTCCTGGAGGACGGCGTCGCCGTCCTTCACGGAGAAGTACTGGCACTCGCCCTTCCACGGGCAGGTATAGGGGGTGGCGCTCTCGACGAGGAGGTCCTTGTTGACGCTCGACGGCGGGAAGTACCAGTTGCCCTCGATCGAGATCAGGTCGTCCTTGGGTGCCTCTGCGATGACGGTGTCGCCGATCACTGCCTTCATGGTGTTTCTCCCTTGTTCTCCAACAGGAACGCTACGCCGGGAGGCGCCATTCCCTCAGGACCTTGAAGTCGGGTCCGTCGTTGTGCTTGCGCGCCGCGTCGATGCGGTCGCGACCTTCTGCGGCCATGATCTCCTGGCCGGTCACGCACGCCGAGAGCACGTGGCCGGTCGCGTTGCGCAGGCCCGTGTAGGCGCCGACCGCGGCCGCGGCCTCCGGGGAGATGTAGTCGATGCCCACCTCGGCGAGCGCGTCGACGACGGCTCCGGCGGCGAGGAGGTCCTCCACGGCGAAGCGCCCGTCGGGGCCGCCCGCGGCGACGACGGCGACGGTTGCACGGTCGCCCAACTCGACCTGGCGCGCGAGCACCCAGTCGGCGATCGCGGCGCGCGAGCCCACGCTGCCCGTGATGACGGCGCCGTCGTGGACGATGCCCGCCGGGTCGGCCGTGCCGAGGGCGTCGGCCCACACGACGATGTGGGCGCCGGGGGCGATGGCGTTGGCGCCCTCGACCCCCCAGTCGAAGCGGATCTGGTACTGGGGCTGATTGCGAGGCGCGATCGTCACTGTATGAGGCTAGTGGCCGCCATCTCGCGCGCGATGACGCCGAAGTCGTGGTCGGTGATCTCGAGCTGCCCGCGCCGCATGACGAAGCCCCAGTTGCTGTTGCCGCGCGTCAGCTCGAGCACGTCGAGCAGGGGCGTGATGGGCGTGGGCGTCGACTCCGCGTACTCGACCGCGCGGCGCCACAGGCCCGTCTCGGTCTGCCACGGCTCGCCCTCGGCCACGACGCCGATGGCGGTGAGCTCGCGCAGCGGGTCACCGTCGGGGTAGGCGGTCTTCGGGGAGTAGTACACGAGCCGGTCGCCGGGAGACATCCTCTGGATTCCCGACCGCACGCCGTGGTTCGTCTGCACGATGCCGAGCTCGACGCCGCGCAGCACGTGCTCGCGCTGCACGACACACAACCAGTTCCTCATGCAGCAATTCCTAACCCCGACCACCGATGATGGACACATGCGCGTCATGCTCAAGCAGGTCCTCGAGTGCGAACCGGATGCCGCGTGGCAGGCGATCCGAAGCCCGGAGGTGTTCCGTGCCGTATCCTCGCCGCTCATGGCCTTCGACTCTGACGAGCCGCTCGGCGCGACGTGGACGCAGGGCCCGCACCCCGTGACCGCGCGCCTGCTCGGCCTCATCCCGCTCGGCGAGCAGACCATCGACCTGAGCTTCACGAAGCGCGGCGACGTGCGGCTCGTGCACGACGTGGGCGGCGCGACCTCCGGCCCGCTGGGGCTCATCAGCTACTGGCACCACACCATGGCGGTCTCCCCGACGAGGGACGGTCGCACGCTCTTCCGCGACCGGCTGCTGTTCGACGCCGAACCGGTGAGCCTCGTCGTCTGGCCCGCGCTGTGGGCGTTCTGGCAGTGGCGCTCCGCGCAGCTGCGGCGGCTCGCCCCTACCTGGGACCGACCTCGGGTATGACCGCTCTCGAGGTCGCCGACTGGCGCCGCCGCGTGTTCTCCCTCTACGAGAGCGTGCGCGCGACGGACGACGTCTCCGCCGCACACGACATCTGGCGCCGCGGGCGCGACGAGCTGTTCGCCGGGCATCCTTCGACCCCGCTGCTGCCCGAGGACCGCGTGGTCTTCACGGGCCTGCCCGTCGAGCCGTACGACCCGGCCTGGCGGTTCGAGGTCGAGATCCTGCCCGCCGACCCACGGCGCATGGACGTCGAGACCGGCACCGACGGCATCGTGCCGTTCGAGCTGCTCGGCGTCGCGGAGGTGCCGGGCGTCGGCCCGCTCGACGTGTGGCGCCTCGCGTCGTACGGCGGCGGCATCTTCCTGCCGGTCAAGGATGCCCTCGCGCGAGTGCCCGGAGGCACCTACGGCGGCGGCCGCTACCTCCTCGACACCGTCAAGGGCGCCGACCTCGGACCGGGCGCCGGGCCCGACTCCCTCGTGCTCGACTTCAACTTCGCGTACAACCCGTCGTGCGCGTACGACCCGATGTGGGCGTGCCCGCTCGCGCCGCCCGGGAACACCGTGGACGTCGAGATTCCCGTGGGCGAGCGGTACGCCTGATAGGCTGGATGCATCTTGCGAGACCATGTCGGTCTCCCTGCGTCGTAGAACGCTTCCCTGGGACCACCGCTCCCATAACTTTCTCCGGCGAACGAGCGTGGACATCTCCACCTTCGCCATCTCCTCCGGATCCGCTCCGGACTGCTCAAGAAATCACCTATGTCTGAGAACACCTTCGGCACGCTCGGCGTGCCCGCTCCCCTCGTCGCCGCCCTGTCGGCGGACGGCATCACGGAGCCCTTCCCCATCCAGGTCGACACCCTCCCCGACACCCTCGCGGGCAAGGACGTGCTTGGCCGCGGCAAGACCGGCTCGGGCAAGACCCTGGCCTTCTCGATCCCCATGGTCGCGCGCCTCGCGGGCCAGCTCGCGGGCGGCAAGCGCCGCTCGGGCCGTCCGCTCGGTCTCGTGCTCGCGCCGACGCGCGAGCTCGCCACCCAGATCACCGCGACCATGGAGCCGCTCGCCGAGGCGTACGGCCTCACGGTCACCACGATCTTCGGCGGCGTCTCGCAGAACCGCCAGGTCGCCGCGCTCAAGGCCGGCGTCGACATCGTCGTGGCCTGCCCCGGCCGCCTCGAGGACCTCATGAAGCAGGGCTTCGCCCACCTCGACGCGATCGAGATCACCGTGCTCGACGAGGCCGACCACATGGCCGACCTGGGCTTCCTGCCGGTCGTCACGCGCATCATGGACAAGACCCCGCAGACCGGCCAGCGCCTGCTCTTCAGCGCCACGCTCGACAACGGCGTGGACAAGCTCGTCAAGCGCTACCTCCACAACGAGGTGCTGCACTCCGTCGACGAGGCGCACAGCCCCGTCGCCGCGATGACGCACCACGTCTTCGAGGTGGCCGGTGTGGACGAGAAGACGGCACTCGTGCGCGCGCTCGCGTCGGGCACGGGCCGGCGCATCCTGTTCATGCGCACCAAGCACCACGCCAAGAAGCTCGCCAAGCAGCTCACCGACGCCGGGATCCCCTCCGCCGACCTGCACGGCAACCTCTCGCAGGTCGCGCGCGACCGCAATCTCGCCGCGTTCTCCGCGGGCGAGGTGAAGGTGCTCGTCGCCACCGACGTCGCCGCGCGCGGCGTGCACGTCGACGACATCGAGCTCGTCATCCACGTCGACCCGCCGGCCGAGCACAAGGCGTACCTGCACCGCTCGGGCCGCACCGCGCGCGCCGGCAAGGAGGGCGAGGTCGTCACGATCGTGCTGCCCACGCAGCGCAAGGACACGGCGGCGCTCCTGCGCAAGGCGGCCATCACGGTCACGCCGCAGCAGGTCACCGCGGACTCCGCGCCCGTCGTCGCCCTGATCGGCGAGGTCGCCGCGTACGTGAAGCCCGCACCTCGCGCGGCCGTGCAGCAGCAGGGCGGTGGCCGCTCGCAGGGCGCCAACGCGCAGCGCAAGCGCGCGGCCCGCAGCGGCGAGTCGCAGGATGCCCGTCCCCGCCGCGACCGCTCGGGACGCCCGGGACGCTCGGGCGCCGCACAGGGCTCGGGCCGCGCCGCGGCTCCCGCCGGCTCGGGGCGCGCCGCCGTCACGGGCGAGCGCCGCACCGACCGCACCGCCCAGCCGGCCCGCGCCTCGCACACCGAGCAGACGCCGTCGCGCCCGCGCGGCGGCAAGGGCCGCGCCCAGACCTCCGGTGGGCCCATCCGCGTCGGCCAGGTCGTCCGCTCGAACACCCGCGGCCGCTAACCCGCTCTGCACGAGGGCCGCTCCACGGGGCGGCCTTCGTCATGTCCGCCTGCGCTCCACCGCGAGTTGCCCACTTCTGCTGCCCGCCACCCGGTTAAGACCGCAGAAGTGGGCAACTCGGCGGGCGCGGCGCGGCGGGAGCCGTGACATCCTCGCGCCCGATGCGCCCTCCGAACTGCAGCGTTCCACGGCCTGCGTGCGCCGAGTTGCCCACTTCTGTCCTTGCAGAGGCCGCCAAAGGGACAGAAGCGGGCAACTCGGCTGGCGCGGGAGGGGTTTCAGGCGGCCGCCGCCCAACACGCCGTATTGGACGGCGTGCGATAGGTATCGCACGCCGTACCGTGGGCGCATGGCACGTGGTCGCGGAATCCGGGCAGGACTGGTTCGTGAGGATGTCGCGACAGCAGCGCACGACCTCCTGGTGATGGAGGGCTTCTCCGCCGTGACGATGCGTCGCGTCGCCGACGTGCTCGGGGTCGCCCCCAACACCCTGTACAGCCATGTCGAGGATCGCGGCGACCTAGCCGACGCCGTGCTCGACCTCGAGCTCGCCCGCATCGCCATGCCGGAGGCCGGCACGAGCCAGAACAAGGTCGAGCTCGTCATGCGCGCGCTGTGGAACTGCCTCGTCGCCCGTCCCGGCCTCGCCGCGCACCTCCTCGACCGCACCAACCGCAGCGCCGAGCTCGCGCGCCTGCGCCGCGACCTCGGCGACCTGTTCCGGCAGGCATCCTCGACCCCCGAGCTCGCGATGGACTACGTGGGCGTGCTCCTCTCGTACACCGTCGGCTCGGCCGCGATGGCCGGTTCCACGAACATCGTGAGCGCCGACCGCATCTTCCGCGAGGGCCTGCAGCTCTACATCGCGGCCCTCAACCTCGAACCCGCCCCCGGCCGCTTCACGGTGCGCGAGTGGCCCGTCTTCGAGGACACCATCCCCGGACGCGCGAGCGACCTCGCCGGCTGATGACGATCGTCGTCCGCCCGGCGGTGCCCGCGGATGCCCGGGCGATCGGCGAGGTGCGGGTGCAGGGCTGGCGCGAGACGTACGCGCACTTCCTGTCGGCGCAGCTGCTCGACTCGCTCGAGCCGAACGAGGAGCGCTGGCGCGACATCCTCGAGCTGGGCCTCGGCACGTTCGTCGTCGCCGAACTCGACGGCGTCGTGCAGGGCTTCGCGGCCTCGGGCCCGCCCGCCGAGTTCGACGCGCCCCGCGACCTCGAGCTCGCGATGATCTACCAGCTCGCGAGTCTGCACGGCTCCGGCTCCGGCCAGGCGATGCTCGACGAGGTCATCGGCAAGGAGCCCGCCTACCTGTGGACCGCCGAGCTCAACCCGCGCGCCCGGGCCTTCTACCGCCGCAACGGCTTCCTGCCCGACGGCGGCCGCCGCGTGGCCGAGCAGTGGGAGAACCTCACCGAGATCCGCATGGTGCGGTGGACGGTGTGAGGATGGTGCGATGACCAACATCGCCGCTGAGCTCGCCCTCGTCACCGACCACTGGACGCCCCGCGTCGTCGGCGAGGTGAACGACCAGTACCTCAAGGTCGCCAAGCTCAAGGGCGAGTTCGTGTGGCACGCGCACGAGCAGGAGGACGAGCTCTTCCTCGTCGTCTACGGCACGCTGCGGATCCAGCTCGAGGACCGGGACGACGTCATCCTGCAGCCCGGCGAGTTCTTCACCGTCCCGAAGGGCGTGCGGCACAACCCCGTAGCCGAGGAGGAGGTCGGCATCGTGCTCATCGAGACGAAGACGACGCTGCACACGGGCGACGTCGTGACCGAGCGGACCGTGCCGATCGAGCGGCAGGTCGGCTAGGGCAGCACCCCCACCGACGCGAGCGCCGCGCGCAGCAGTGCGCCGCGGCCGCCCTCCATGTCGGCGATGACGGAGTCGGACGCGGCGTCGGCCGGGCGCAGCCACGTGATCTCGAGCGCGTCCTGCCGGGGCTCGCACGTGCCCGTCACCGGGACGACGTAGGCGAGCGAGACGGCGTGCTGCCGCGTGTCCATGAACTGGCTCGAACCCGGCCACGGGAAGTACTCGGCGACCGAGAACGGCACGGGCGACGCCGGCAGCAGCGGGAACGCCATGGGTCCGAGGTCCTTCTCGAGGTGGCGGAAGAGCGCGTCGCGCAGCGTCTCGCCGTACATGACGCGGCCGGAGACGAGGGTGCGCGTGATCTCGCCGTCGTGCGCCCGCAGGAGCATGCCGACCTCGGTGACGCGGCCGAGGCCGTCGACGCGCACGGGCACCGCCTCGACGTAGAGCAGCGGGAGGCGCTTGCGCGTCTCGGCGAGCTCGTCCTCGGACAGCCAGCCGGGGTTCGGGTCAGGGTCAGGAGTACCGACGGAGCTCATGGTCCATTCTTACAGCCCCGGTCCCTAGGCTTGGACGATGCAGCTCGACACGTCGGCAATCCTCTGGTCAGCCCCCGAGCGCGAGCGCGCGGGCCGTCCGCTCCTCGTGCTCCTGCACGGCTACGGCTCGCACGAGGGCGACCTGTTCGGTATGTCGCCCGGCCTGCCCCTCGAGCCCGTCGTCGCATCGGTGCGCGCGCCGATCGCGGAGAGCGGCGGGTGGGCGTGGTGGTCGCGCGCCGACAGCCCGAGCGGCAACCCCGTAGCCGAGCGCGTGGACGCGGCCGCGGATGCCGTGCTCACCTGGCTCGACACCCTCGAGTTCACGAGCGTCTCCCTCGTCGGCTTCTCGCAGGGCGCGGCCCTGTCGCTCCAGCTCCTGCGCCACGCCCCGGACCGCTTCAACGCCACGGTCGCGATCGCCGGCTTCGTCGCGGCGGGCGAGCACCCGGGGGACGCGGAGCTCGCGCGCGTGCGGCCCCCGGTGTTCTGGGGCCGCGGCACCGACGACCACGTCATCCCGGCCGAGGCGATCGCCCGCACGGAGGGGTGGCTGCCCGCGCACGCGGACGCGACGATCCGCATCTACGAGGACCTCGGCCACGGCATCTCCACGCCGGAGCTCATCGACCTCGTGGGCTTCTTGCGCGAGCATCCATAAGCCGTCCGCGCGCAGCACAACCCCCGCGGGATGACGGCAGTTCGGGGGATGATGGGCGGATGGTGCTCGACCGGTTCTCCCCCGCGACGCGGGAGTGGTTCGAGGGCGCCTTCGCAGCCCCGACGCCCGCACAGCTCGGCGCGTGGGACGCGGTGTCGTCCGGCTCGCACGCCCTCGTCGTCGCACCGACCGGCTCGGGCAAGACGCTCGCGTCGTTCCTCTGGGCGATCGACCAGCTGATCTCGACCCCCGCGCACGACGACCCGCGACGCCGCACGCGCGTGCTCTACATCTCCCCCCTCAAGGCCCTCGGCGTCGACGTCGAGCGCAACCTGCGCGCCCCGCTCGTGGGCGTCACGCAGACGGCGCGACGGCTCGGGGTCGAGGTGCCGTCCGTGACCGTGGGCGTGCGGTCGGGCGACACCACCCCGGCAGACCGCAGGATGCTCGCGCGCACGCCCCCCGACATCCTCATCACCACCCCCGAATCGCTGTACCTCATGCTCACGTCGGCGGCCCGCGAGACGCTGCTCGGAGTCGAGACGGTCATCATCGACGAGGTGCACGCCGTCGCGGCGACGAAGCGCGGGGCGCACCTCGCCGTGTCGCTCGAGCGGCTCGACGCGCTGCTGGCGAAGCCGGCGCAGCGCATCGGGCTCTCGGCGACGGTGCGGCCGCTGGAGGAGGTGGCGCGGTTCCTAGGCGGGCGCGCCCCCGTGACGATCGTGCAGCCGCCCGCGGCGAAGACGTTCGACCTCTCGGTGGTCGTGCCCGTGGAGGACATGTCGGAGCCCGGTGCCGTGGTCTCCGAGACCCGGATGCCCGCCGAGGCGACAGGGTCGATCTGGCCGCACGTCGAGGAGCGGATCGTCGACGAGATCCTGCAGCACCGGTCGACGATCGTGTTCGCGAACTCGCGGCGGCTCGCGGAGCGGCTGACCGCGCGGCTCAACGAGATCTGGGAGACGCGGCTTACCGGTGAGGCGCCCGAGCGGATGCCCGCCCAGATGATGGCGCAGGCGGGTTCCACCCGCTCAAGTCCCCGACCCTCGGTCGCAGGCTCCCTCGGCGCTGGCGTCGCGGAATCGCTTCGCGATTCTTTTAGCTCCAGCGCGCTCGCCCGTGCCCACCACGGCTCCGTCTCCAAGGAGCAGCGCGCCACCATCGAAGACGATCTGAAGTCCGGCCGCCTGCGCTGCGTCGTCGCGACGAGCTCGCTCGAGCTCGGCATCGACATGGGTGCCGTCGACCTCGTGATCCAGGTCGAGTCGCCGCCGTCCGTGGCGTCGGGGCTGCAGCGCATCGGTCGCGCCGGCCACCAGGTCGGAGAGATCTCGAAGGGCGTGCTGTTCCCGAAGCACCGCACCGACCTCATCCACACCACGGTCGCGGTCGAACGCATGCGCACGGGTCAGATCGAGGCGATCTCGATCCCCGCCAACCCCCTCGACGTGCTCGCGCAGCAGACGGTCGCCGCGACCGCGCTCGACGAGGTCGACGTGGAGGAGTGGTTCGACACCGTCCGGCGGTCGGCGCCGTTCGCAACACTTCCGCGCTCGGCCTACGACGCGACGCTCGACCTGCTCAGCGGGCTCTACCCGAGCGACGAGTTCGCCGAGCTCCGGCCGCGCATCGTCTGGGACCGCGTGGGCGGCACGATCACGGGCCGTCCCGGATCGCAGCGGCTCGCGGTCACGAGCGGCGGCACGATCCCCGACCGCGGACTCTTCGGAGTCTTCATGGTGGGCGGGGAGGGCCCGGGCCGACGGGTCGGCGAGCTCGACGAGGAGATGGTCTACGAGTCGCGCGTGGGCGACGTCTTCGCTCTCGGCACGACGAGCTGGCGCATCGAGGAGATCACCCACGACCAGGTGCTCGTGAGCCCGGCCTTCGGGCAGCCCGGCAAGGTCCCGTTCTGGAAGGGCGACGGCCTCGGCCGCCCCGCCGAGCTGGGTGCGGCCATCGGCTCGTTCGTCCGGGACGTCTCGACGGGCTCGACCGGCCGCGACCAGCTCGAGGCGATCGGCCTCGACCCGTGGGCCGCGAACAACCTCCTCGCCCTTGTCGACGAGCAGAAGGCCGCGACCGGCCAGCCGCCGACCGACACGACGCTCGTCGTCGAGCGGTTCCGGGACGAGCTCGGCGACTGGCGCGTCGTGCTGCACTCCCCCTACGGCATGCCCGTGCACGCGCCGTGGGCGCTCGCGGTCACGGCGCGTGTGCGCGACCGGCTGGGCGTCGACGGCGCGGCGATGGCCGGCGACGACGGCATCGTCGTGCGCATCCCCGACACCGACGCCGAGCCGCCCGGCGCAGACCTGTTCGCGTTCGAGCGCGACGAGCTCGAGGCGATCGTCACCGAGGAGGTGGGCGGGTCCGCCCTGTTCGCGGCCCGGTTCCGGGAGTGCGCGGCCCGCGCGCTGCTCCTCCCGCGCCGCGACCCGGGCCGCCGGTCTCCGCTGTGGCAGCAGCGGCAGCGGGCATCCCAGCTCCTCGATGTCGCCCGGCGGTACCCGACCTTCCCCATCGTGCTCGAGACCGTGCGCGAGGTGCTGCAGGACGTGTACGACGTGCCCGCCCTCCTCGCGCTCACGGCGCAGCTCGAGACGCGCAAGGTGCGCATGGTCGAGACCGAGACCGAGTTCCCCTCCCCCTTCGCACGCTCGATGCTCTTCGGCTACGTCGCCGCCTTCATGTACGAGGGCGACTCCCCGCTCGCCGAGCGCCGCGCGGCCGCCCTCTCCCTCGACCCGACGCTCCTCGCCGAGCTGCTCGGCCGCGCGGAGCTGCGCGAGCTGCTCGACCCCGCCGTCATCGAGCAGACCGAGCTCGAGCTGCAGCGCCTCGTGCCCGAGCGCAAGGCGCGCGACGCCGAGGGCGTGGCCGACCTGCTGAGGATGCTGGGCCGCTGTCGGAGGAGGAGATCGCTGATCGCAGCGAGATCTCGGCAAGCTCGATCACCGGTGTCCTCGACGAGCTCGCGCGCGCCAACCGCGTGCTGCGCGTCACGATAGCGGGCACGCAGCACTGGGCGGGCGTCGAGGATGCCGCGCGCCTGCGCGACGCCCTCGGAGTGCCCCTCCCCATCGGCGTCCCGGCCGCCTTCATCGAGCCGGTGGACGACCCCGTGGGCGACCTCGTCAGCCGCTACGCGCGCACCCACGGGCCCTTCACCGTGCAGGATGCCGCGTCCCGCTTCGGCCTCGGCACCGCCGTCGTCACCGACACCCTCCGCCGCCTCGCCGCCGACCGCCGCGTCGTGGACGGCGAGTTCCGGCCGGGCGCCTCCGGTACCGAGTGGTGCTCCGTCGAGATCCTGCGCCGCCTGCGCAGCCGCTCCCTCGCGGCGCTGCGCCAGGAGGTCGAGCCCGTCGAGCAGGCCGCGCTCGGACGGTTCCTCCCCGCCTGGCAGTCGGTCGGCGGCACGCTCCGCGGCATCGACGGCGTCGCGCAGGTCATCGATCAGCTCGCGGGCGTCGCGCTGCCGGCGAGCACGTGGGAGACCCTCGTGCTGCCCTCGCGTGTGCGCGACTACTCCCCCGCATTCCTCGACGAACTCACGACGACGGGCGAGGTGATCTGGTCCGGCGGCGGCGTGCTGCCGGGCAGCGACGGGTGGGTGAGCTTCCACCTCGCGGACACCGCTCGCCTCACGCTCGCGGAACCCACCGGCGACGAGACCACGGAACTGCAGCGGAGCATCCTCGAGGCCATGGCCGGCGGTGGCGCGTACTTCTTCCGCCAGCTCGGCCAGGCGGTCGGGACGACTGACGACAAGGCGCTCAACGCCGCACTGTGGGAGCTCGTGTGGGCCGGGCTCATCACGAACGACACGCTCTCCCCGCTGCGCGCATACCTCGGCGGCCCGGCCGCGACGCCGCGCACCCGAAGCTACCGGGGCCGATCGAGCTCGCTGCGAGTGGCCGCGAGCGGGCCGCCCACGGGCGGCGGCCGCTGGTCGCTCCTCCCGCTCGCCGAGGGCGACACGACCGTGCGCGCCAAGGCCACGGCCGAGTCGCTGCTCGAACGCCACGGCGTCGTCACGCGCGGCGCGGTCGTGAGCGAGGGTATCCGCGGCGGCTTCGCGCTCGCCTACAAGGTGCTCAGCGGCTTCGAGGAGACGGGCCGCGCACGACGGGGTTACTTCGTCGAGGGGCTCGGCGCCGCGCAGTTCGCGACGGGCGCGACCGTAGACCGCCTGCGCAGCTACAGCCGGGACGCGGAGGCGGCGCCCGCCTTCGACGCCCTCACTCTCGCGGCGACCGACCCCGCCAACCCGTACGGGGCGGCGCTGCCGTGGCCGGCCGGTCCCGAGATCGAAGCGGGCGAGAAGCGCGGCCACCGCCCCGGCCGCAAGGCGGGCGCGCTCGTCGTGCTCGTCGACGGCGAGCTCGTGCTCTACGTCGAGCGCGGCGGCAAGACCGTGCTCACCTTCACCGCCGAGGAGGACGTGCTGCGGGCGGCCGCGGGCTCGCTCGCGTCCACGGTGCGCTCGCGCCTCGGCAAGCTGCGCGTCGAGCGCGTGGACGGGGAGTTCTCCGTGGGCAGCCCATTGGGCATCCTGCTCGCCGAGGCGGGCTTCGCGCCGACCCCGCAGGGCCTGAGGCTGCGCGCCTGATGCCCGAGGGCGACACCGTCTACCGCGCCGCGAAGCTGCTCGCGGGCGCGTTCGACGGCACGGTGCTCACGCGCTGCGACATCCGCGTGCCGAAGTTCGCGACCGTCGACCTCACGGGTGATACCGTGCACGAGACGGTGAGCCGCGGCAAGCACCTGCTCATGCGCGTCGGGGAATACACACTGCACAGCCACCTCAAGATGGAGGGCGTCTGGCAGGTGTACCGGCATGGCGCGCGCTGGCGCCGGCCCGAGTTCCAGGCGCGCGCGATCCTCGCGAACGAGGATGCCGTCGCCGTCGGCTTCGAACTGGGACTGTTGGAGGTGGTGCGCACCGACGAGGAGGAGTCCGTCGTCGGCTACCTCGGCCCCGACCTGCTCGGCCCGGACTGGGACCCCGACCGAGCTCTCGAGAACCTCCGCGCCGACCCCGACCGCGAGATCGGCCTCGCGCTGCTCGACCAGCGCAACCTCGCGGGCCTCGGCAACGTGTACCGGTGCGAGCTGTGCTTCCTGCGCGGCGTGCTGCCGACGACGCCCGTGCGCGAGGTGCAGGACCTGCCGCGCATGGTCGCGCTCGGCAAGAAGCTCATCGAGGCGAACAAGGACCGCCCCGAGCGCACGACCACGGGCAAGCTCCGCGGCGACACGTCGTGGGTGTACGGGCGCGACGGCCGCGGCTGCCTGCGCTGCGGCACGCGCGTGCAGCGCGGCGAGCTCGGCGACTCCCCCCTCCAGCTGCGGGTGACGTACTGGTGTCCCAGCTGCCAGCGCTGAGGATCGCGGTCGTGGTCACGGCGGTCGTCGCCGTGCTCGTGTGGGTCGCTTTCTCGCTGTGGCCCGAGCGGGATGCGGCACCGGCGGGCAGCACGCCCCGCCCGCCGGACGCGCAGCCCATGCTCGTGCTGCAGGTGCTCGACGGCGGGTCGCTCATGCTCGCGTCCGAACTGCCCGGGCCGCACGTGCACGAGCGCGGCACGATCACCGCGCGCCTGCTGAGCGTCGACGCCCCCCATCTCGGCATCGTGCCCGAGTGCTACTCCGCCGAGGCGAAGGACCGCCTCGAGGAGCTCCTGCCGCCCGGCTCGATCGCGTGGGTCGCGACCGACGAGCAGCCGCAGGATGCCGCGGGCCGCTGGCTCTTCGACGTGTGGGCGCCCGACGGCCGCTACGTGAACTACCTGCTCGCCGTCGACGGCTTCGTACGCGCGGAGGAGATGCCGCCCAACCAGCGGCTGTACACGACCGTGCAGCGCGCGGCGTCGAGCGCCGCCGCGCGGTTCGGCGGGCTGTGGGGGCAGTGCCGCTGAGTATGGTGGAGGAATGACTGAGAACGTGGGCCGCGGCACCACCTTCGCCCTCCTGTCCATCCCGGTCGCGATCGTCGCCTTCGCCCTCCTCGGCGGGTTCGTCTCGATCATCTCGGGTCTCGTCGCGATCATCGTCCCGACGATCGCGGGCGCGCTGTACCAGCGCGGTGCAGGCGCCCCGCTGAGCCGCAAGGGCTGGGGACCGTTCATCGGCGTCTCCGCGGTCGCCGTCGTGCTCGGCACGTTCGCCGGCATCGTCGGCACGGCCTGGGCGAACTACAAGGGCCACGACGGGTTCTTCTCCACGACGTTCTTCCGCAGCGTCGGCTCGCAGTTCACGGTCTACCTGGGCGACAACATGCTCGGCATCCTCCTCGGCCTGGGTCTCGGCGCCGCGGGCATCGTCGCGGTGCTGCGCGGCCCGCGAAACAAGCCCGCGACCCCGGTCGACGCCTCGGCCGCCCCGCCCGAGCCGCCCGTGGCCCCGGCGCCGCCCGCCGCGAACCAGCCGTCGCCGGGCGTCATGCTCAACGGCAAGCCCGTCGACCCGAAGCAGAAGTAGCGGTGGCCGAGGGCTACTCCGGCACGCCGCAGCTGAAGAAGCTCGGCATCGCACCGGGCGTGCGCCTCGACGTGCTCGGCGCGTCCGAGGGGTGGCGGTTCGAGACCGACCCGGTCGGCACCGAGGACTCGCTCGAGGATGCCCCCGCCGACGTCATCGTCGCGTTCTGCCGAACGCCCGCCGACGTGGAGGCCGCCGTCGAGGCGGCCGGGCCGCGCATCCGCCCGTCCGGCGCGCTGTGGATCGCGTGGCCCCGCAAGGCCGCCGGCCACGTGAGCGACGTCACCGAGAACCTCCTGCGCGAGATCGCGCTGCCGCTCGGCCTCGTCGACGTGAAGGTCGCGGCGATCGACACCGACTGGTCGGGCCTCAAGCTCGTCTGGCGGCGCGAGAACCGCTAGCGGCGGCGCTCCCAGCGCGCGGCGAACAGGAACAGCACCCCGATGCCGGTCGCGAGCCCGAGCACGAGCAGCAGCGGGGCCGCGTACATGAGCACCTGCAGGGTCACGTAGTCGAAGCTCGACGACGACTGGGTGTCGGCGAACAGGTCCCGCAGCCGCGACACGAGGTAGAGACCCCCGCCCAGCAGGAGGACGGCCGCCGCGGCCAGGGCGATGAGGAACGGGTTCACGCGGCGCGGGGCCGGCTCGTCGGCATCCTGCTCGACCGGTGCGGAGGTCTGGTCGACGACCACGGCGGGCTCGACGGCGGGCAGGGCGGCCGGTGCCGCGGCGGTCGAGCGCGTGCGTGCGGGCCGCGTCGGCGTGAGGGGGCCCTCGTATCCGGGCTGGAAGGCGGGGTCGAATCGCGGGTCGAAGCGGGCGTCGTCGCTCATGGCCTCACGCTACCTGACGATCCAGGCGAGGTAGCCGAACCAGCTCGCGGGGATGGCGAGGATGACGAGCGCGATCGCGATCCACCCCATGACGCGGCCGGCGCGGTGCGGGCGCCGCACGGCGTTGACGGCGAGCACGGTCGCGCCCACGAACAGCACGGGAAGAAGAACAGGCCCGCGAAGGCGATGAGGCCGTAGAAGGTCGCCTCGATCGTGACCTGGCCGGGCAGGGCATCCTGCGACCGGACGACGAGCGAGAGGATGTTCAGGACGAACAGGAACGGCAGCGGGAGCGCCACGACGATGAGGGACAGGATGCCCCACACCCTGCCCGGCCGGTTACCCACGCTCGTGATGGTGGTCATGGTCCCATGCTACGGAACCGTCGGCCGGCGCCCCACGGATCCGTGACGGGCACCGGCCGGGGGCCCCTGCTCCGCGGCTACTCGCCGAGGCGGACGGGCTCCTCCTCGACACCGTGGCCGACCTGCGCGTAGACCGCGGGCCGCTTCGAGCGCAGCCACAGGCCCCACACGATGCCGATCACGGCGGGCACGAGGATGATCGCCGGCAGCACGAACGTCGTCGCATCGGGCTCGGCCTGGCCGAGCAGCACCGTGAAGTTCGCGATGATGAGGGCGAAGATCGTGCCGAGCGCGAGGAACGAGACGACCGGGGCCACGAGGCGCTGCCCGGCGCCGACGCCACGGGCATCCTTGCGGAAGAAGCCGATGACCGCGATCGAGATGACCGCCATGAGCAGGACGAGCCCCATGGCGCCCGCGTTGGTGAGCCACGTGAACAGGGTGAGCACGGGGTAGAGCGCGGCGGGCGGGCCGTCGGGCGTCGCCCAGGTGATGCCGCCGATCGCGAACGCGATGATCACGGCGACCGCGATGACCGTCTGGGCGAGGGAGCCCGCCCAGGGGGCGCCGCTCCGTGCGCCAATCTTCGCGAGGCCGCCGGGCAGCACGCCCTCGCGGCCGAGGGAGAAGAAGTATCGCGCGACCGCGTTGTGGAAGCTCACGAGCGACGCGAAGAGGCTCGTGACGAAGAGCAGCTGCGCGAGGTCGCTGATGACGACCCCGAGGTTGGTCGACAGGAACTGGAAGATGAGCGATGGGCCCTGCTCGGTCGAGACGGCGATCGTCTGGCTCGGGCCGACTCCGATCGTCATGGCGAGCGACGAGATCGCGTAGAACAGGGCGATGATCGCGACGGCCGTGTAGGTCGCGCGGGCGACGGTGCGCCTTGGGTCCTTCGACTCCTCGCTGTAGATCGCCGCCGACTCGAAGCCCATGAAGGCCGCGATGCCGAAGGCGAACACGGCCCCGATGCCGGTCGTGAAGAGGCTCGCGGGCTCGAGCGCCACCGCGCTCACGCCCTCGGGCGCGACCGCGAACGAGACGATGTCGTAGACGATCACGACGAGGAACTCGAGGCCGACGAGCACCCCCAGCACCTTCGCCGAGAGGTCGACGCGGTTCATGCCGAGCACCGCGACGATGGCGATGCATACCAGCACGGGGATCCACCACGGGATGTCGACGTCCAGGCGCGTGCTCAGCAGGTCGGAGACCGTGAAGCCGAACATGCCGTAGATGCCGACCTGCATGGCGTTGTACGCGACGAGCGCCACGAGGGAGGCGCCCACGCCCACGGGCCGGCCGAGGCCCTGCGAGATGTAGGAGTAGAACGCGCCCGCGTTCACGATGTAGCGGCTCATGGCGGCGTAGCCGACCGCGAACAGGGCGAGCGCAGCTCCGAGGATCAGGAAGGAGAGGGGGACGCCGAGCACCCCGGTGACGGCGAACGTCGTCGTCACGCCTCCGGCGAGCACGGTGAGCGGCGCCGATGCCGCGACGATCATGAAGGTGACTGCGGGTACGCCGAGACGGCGTCGGGTAGTGGGTTCGCTCATGCGACAACTCTGGCTAGGGCGTCGGGGGCGGGGTAGTACCGGAGTGAACGCTCGTGGTGTGTGGGCGCAAGGCCGCGACGACCCTGTCGAGGTACTCCGCGATGACCGCCTGCTGCTCGGCGTCGAAGCCGTCGAGCGCCGCGTCGATGTCGCCCACCATGGGCAGGATCTTCGCGAGGGCCTTGTGCGAGGATGCCGCGGCCGGCGACACGACGACCCCCCGCCGGTCGGCGGGGTTGGGGCCGCGGCTCGCGTGCCCGAGCTCCTCGAGCCGGTCGACCACGGCCGTGACCGCGGGCGGGGTGATGCCCAGGCGCTTCGCCAGCTCTCCCGGCCCGAGCGGACCGCTCGTGATGAGGTGCTCCATCGCCGCGAGGTCCGTCGGGTTGACGGAGAGGTGCTCGCCGAGGGCAGCCTCGAACGCGCGGCTGAGCTGCACGATCTGCTGTAGCGCCTGCGTCGGCTGTCGGGCGGGGCTTTGCATGTCTTCGAGTTTATCGCTACGTTGTTCGGAGAGTTAATAGTTCACCTAGTGAAATACAGGGACGATGCGCCGCCTCACGACCTTCATCACCGCACGCCGCACCTCGTGGATCGTGCTCGTGCTTGCCGCCCTCGCCGCGGGCGCACTGTTCGCCCTCGGCTCGGGTGCCGAGGGCGAGAGCTCGCCCGGCATCGGGCTGCCCGAGTCGGCCGAGTCGGCGCAGGTCGCCGCGCTGCAGGAGACGCTCCCCGGCGCGGACGGCACGACGGCCCTGCTGGTCTTCAGCCGTGACGGCGGCACGCTCGACGACGAGGATGTCGCGGCCGTCGCCGACGCCGCTTCGCGCCTCGTCGACCTGTCGACCGGGTTCGTGCCCCCGCCCACGGTCTCCGACGACGGCACCGCGGCGCTCGTGGTCGTGCCGCTCGACGAGATCGCGGATGTCGGCGCGCAGGCCGACCGCGCCGCCGAACTGCGGCAGACCGCCAACGAGGGCCTGCCGAGCGGGCTCACGGCGCTGCTCACCGGACCCGAGGGCTTCGCGGTCGATGTCGCCGCGGTGTTCAAAGGTGCCGACTTCACGCTCCTGCTCGTGACCGTCGTCGTGGTCGCGGTGCTCCTGCTCGTGACCTACCGCAGCCCGTGGCTGTGGCTCGTCCCCCTCACGGTCGTGGGGCTCGCGGACGGGCTCGCGAGCATCGTCGCCACGCGCGTCGCGGCCGCGGCCGGCATCACGCTCGACGCGTCGGTCACGGGCATCCTCTCGGTGCTCGTCTTCGGCGCCGGGACCAACTACGCCCTGCTGCTCATCGCCCGCTACCGTGACGAGCTGCGCCTGCACGAGGACCGCCGCGACGCCATGGCCCGCGCCCTGCGCGGGGCGGGGCCCGCGATCATCGCGAGCGGGAGCACGGTCGTCCTGTCCCTGCTCACGCTGCTCCTCGCGACCCTCGAGGGGAACCCGGGCGCTCGGGATCGCGTGCGCCACGGGCATCCTCATCGCCATGGCGTTCGCGCTGTTCGTGCTGCCCGCCGCGCTCGTGCTGTTCGGCCGTCGCCTGTTCTGGCCGTACGTGCCGCGCTTCGGCACGGAGGGCAGCACCGAGAAGGGCGTCTGGCACCGACTGGGCCTGCTCGTGGCGAAGCGGCCCGTGGTCGTCGTGCTCGTGGGCGCGGTGCTGCTCGCCGGCCTCGCGGTCGCGGGAGTGCCGCAGATCAAGCTCGGGCTGTCGCAGAGCGAGAGGTTCACCTCGGTGCCCGAGGCCGTGGTCGGTCAGGAGATCCTCGCCGACGCGTTCTCGGCGGGCAGCGGCTCGCCCGCGGTCGTCATCGCGCAGAACTCCGAGGTGGACAGCGTGACGAAGACCCTCGAGGCCGTCGACGGCGTCGTCTCGGTCGTGCCCGGGGAGTCCAACGCCGAGATCACCGAACTGAGCGTGACCCTCGATGCCGCCGCCGAGACCCCCGAGTCGTTCGCCATCGTCACCGCGATGCGCGACGCCACCGACGCACTCGTGGGCGGGCTCGACGCGCAGGCGCTCGACGTGGACGCGGCGCAGACGCACGACCAGGACCTCGTGATCCCGCTCATCCTGGGGCTCGTGTTCCTCGTGCTTGTGCTGCTCCTGCGTGCGCTCGTCGCCCCCGTGCTGCTGCTGCTCACGGTCGTCGCGAGCTTCTTCGCGAGCCTCGGCGCGAGCTGGCTGCTGTTCGTCACGGTGTTCGGCTTCCCGGCCATCGACACGAACGTCGTGCTGTTCAGCTTCCTGTTCCTCGTCGCGCTCGGCGTCGACTACAACATCTTCCTCGTGACGAGGGCGCGCGAGGAGGCCGCGGAGCACGGCACGCGCACGGGCATGGTGCGGGCGCTCTCGTCGACGGGCGGCGTGATCACGAGCGCGGGCATCCTGCTCGCCGCGGTGTTCGCCGTGCTGGGGGTGCTGCCGCTCATCACGCTCACGCAGATCGGCATCATCGTGTGCATCGGCGTGCTGCTCGACACCCTGCTCGTGCGCACGGTGATCGTGCCGTCGCTCGCGTTCATCGCCGGCGAGAGGTTCTGGCTGCCGGGGCGGGTCGCGAAGGGCTAGTCGCGCTCCGTGCGCTTGACGCTATTGTCGTCGGACGTCGCGAACTCGCCCGTGTCCGGTTCCTGCGTGAGCACGAGGCCGGCGGGGCTGCTCGCGGCGACGATCATCGCCTCGACCCACGGCCGGTTGAGGCGGTGCTGCGCGAGGGTCGAGTAGCGGAAGGCCACGGGGATCTCCGGGGCGACCCACACCGCGCTGCGACCATCACCGACGGCCTGGGTGTCGAACCAGCTGAAGAAGAACCGTTCGTTGCGACGCAGCTTGACGCCCACGACCGCCTGGATGTGCGCGAGCACGCGGTCGTCGAACTCGACCTTGAGCGTCCCCGACCCGTAGACAAGTGTGCCCATCAGCGCCCTCCGTGCGGTTCGCTGCGCAGGATGAGGCCCACGCCGCTGTTGATGTCCGCCTGCATCTGCTCGATCCAGTCCTGGTTGAGGGAGGGCGCCCGGCTGCCGGAGTACCGGAAGTACAGGGGCATCGCGGGATGCACCCACACCACGTTGCGGCCGCCGCCCGCCGCCTCGTGGTCGGCCCAACTGAAGTGGAAGCCCTCGTTGCGGCCGAGCTTCTCGCTGAACACGACCTGCAGGTGGGCGAGCACGCGGTCCTCGAGCTTGACGTCGATCTCGGGATGCCCGTAGATGAGTGATCCCATAGTCCCTACTTACACTGCGTGGTCGAGGCCGATGATACCCGGATCGTCGAGCCCATGGGCGAAGGGCGGGTCCTTGATGAGCCTGATCTGCTCGGTGAGTCGATCGACAGTCGCCGCGTTGTCCGGTTCCCCGAACGTCGTGCGCGCGGTCTGGGCGACCATGATCGTCGCGGGACCGATGAGGAATGTCGCGGTCACGGGATCGCCCTCGAGGGTGAGCGCTTCGACCTGCACGCGGTCGGCCGAGCCCTGTCGCGCGAGCAGCACGGCGTACTCCATCATGAGGTCGACCACCTCGTCCCCCATCAGCAGCGAGTTCTCGGCATAGCGGACGTGCTTCATGACTCCGACGCTACGCAACGCCCGCTCCGCGCGATGCCTCTTGACTGCCCCTCAGCAGTCGGGTAGGTCGACGAGGTTGTTGCGCCCCGAACTGTCCCAGTTCGTGCGCAGGTACGGCCCGAACTGGCCCGTCCCGACCTCGATCACCGAGCCGTTGCCGCCGTCGAGGGGCACGTAGTAGAGGTCGATGCCGCGCTGGATGCTGAGGATGGCGTCGGGGTGCGAGATCACGCCGAAGTCACCGCCGAGCGCGACGATGTTGCCCCACTGGTCCTTGCGGGTGCGGTACACGGGTAGCTCGGACATCGTCCGGTCCTCTCGACACCGCCATTGTGGCACCCGCAGGCTAGGAGCGCGCTGAACGCCTCACCACGTGCCGTCGGGAGATTTCACGACGGGCACCTCGGCGTACGACCAGTGGCCGCCGTACGCGTAGTGTCCGGACGCCCACGGGGAGTTCCAGATCGCATTCTCGGTGACCGA